>CALYLW010002148.1:0-65974 GCA_944989445.1 Ampullaceana balthica | reverse complement strand
ACACTTCTGTTTTAAACATTTATTCAAACCAAGAGCAAAAATTGCTAAACTTGACTTTATTCCTTTATTTTTTATCAGAAAATGTTATGTTATTAATAAACGTTATTAATTTCTAGATGAATCTATCCTTTTTTTCCCCATTAACATTAATGAGTATTTTACAAATTAATCAAAAGCTAAAATAAGTTTCTTCATCCTTGATAGAAATATTTTCTAATAAAATAAGTAATGCTGCTTTAAGGGATAAGTTTAGAATAATTTATGAGTTTGAAAAAAGTATACACCCAATCTGATCAAATACAAGGAGTTTTAACATAACAAAAAGAGCACTCCTATATTATGAAAATTTAAACATCTAAAGGACTTGTCAAGAACTGATACCTCGGTGTACTGGGAGTAATAAAAATACTCAACCATGACATTTGCACCACACCCTCAGGTGCAGGAAAATTATGTTTTTATGGTGTTAAACTAACATTTTTTTTAATTCTTGGAGATTTCCAGGACATATTCAAATTTTAAATGCTTTAGGAACCATGCACGTACTTTTATGAGCCCTTGTCAGCTTTGCAACAAAATGTTAACTACTACCTGAGGTAGATGAAACTGAGAATTGTACTCAAGTACCTCTTGAAGGATCTCCTGGCTGTAGTAAGGGCAGTGCTGTCAATTAGACATCGCCCATTTTCAGCCAAAGCCTCAACCCCAATGCTGCTGTTTCCAGTACCCAAGGCGACAATCACACCGGCGCCTGAGTATTCTGGTGGAGAAACACATAAAAATGACTATTAAATGACAAAATTGAAATAACAAACTACATGTAGATAAAACTTCTATTTTTAACAAATGTTTACTTTCAATAAAAATGCCCTATGAAGTGTTTGAAAATTGTAATTCCTTTTTTAATTATGTTTCAGTAGGCCACACAAATTATTTTATGCATGGATCACATACTTTTATTTATCTATTTTATTTTTTTATCCTAAGGTGGTTAGTGATTCAGTCACTTCCTCAACTGCTGCAAACCTTCTGTCAACTATGTGGACTCAGTTATGGACATGTGCAAACCTTCTGTCAACTATGTGAACTCAGTTATGGACATGTGCGAACCTTAAGTCAACTAGGTGGACTCAGTTATGGACATCTGCAAACCTTCAGTCAACTAGGTGGACTCAGTTATGGACATTGCGAACCTTCAGTCAACTAGGTGGACTCAGTTATGGACATCTGCAAACCTTCAGTCAACTAGGTGGACTCAGTTATGGACAAGGCCATGAATTGAATAATGATTGCTTATCAAGTGCATCATCGAGTCTGGTCCTGGCAACTATTTTCCCACCAAGAGTCACTTCAGCTCATACGTGGGGTGAGAATGCATTCAGGCTGATAAAGGATTTTTGTCGACAAGATCATTGTTTTAGTTTTTGGTGTCCTGTCAGGCTCACTTATACACTTTTTTAAACATTTTTTTTTCACTTTAGCCCAACATGCCAATATTCCAAAAATTTTGATTTTGTGCTGTCAGCCTGTTCCCTACAAAATACTTCCTTGAAGATGGCAGTAACCAAGTTCCCTATAAACTGCATGACGCCTCAAAGCAGTTTTGAATTACTGTGCAGCAATTTTGATTAAGAAAATATTATGTCTGTGTTTCTGGGGTGTAAAATTTGCACAAAAAATGGATGCTGTGCAACTTTGCACACAAGTTTGTTATTTTTCACACAGACCACACACAGGAAACATTGGCAGTATCCCATGCTTTGAAGAAGATTTTTGTTTTACTATAATTTTTTTGCTAACTTTAAACCATGCAAAGAATCTATGGCCTGAAGAGCAATGAAATTTTATTTGGCACTTATTTTTTGGATGTACATGTATTCGCTTTAGAAACAAGAAATGCTGATGTCAGTTAAAGTTACTTTGCCGAAGCAGAAATTAAACATTTTCTATGTGCTCTATTAAATATTCCTACATTCAATGAAGCGGCCACTATCAGCATGGCAATTTGAGCCCGTTGAACACAACACATTAAAAAATGAAGATGAAAAATAAAAATTTTAATATTAAATGTTCAAGCTAGCTATCCACCAGATGGAAAAGCGAGTAGAAAGTCGATAAAAAAATTTTTTTATTACAACCTGGAACCTCATTGCAGACCAAGAAAATACAAGCCATTTGATGCTCCATAGCAGATATTTCTGGGGGAAGTGATGCCAAATCCTTGCTAAGAGCTTCCAAGGCAGCCTCTTCACGCTGCTGTGCCAATGCCGGACAAGGTAAGCGTGGAACAGAAAAATCCTTTTCTGCTTCAAACTTTAAAACATTTAATCACTTTTGACAAACTATTTAAGTAGTGCATCTAACAGTTCAAAGTAAAAACAGGCCTACAAAAAATAGAACCATGGTGAACATAATATATCATATAGAATAGGACTGTGATAAAGCTTTTAAATAAAATACAAATAAAAAAAAATTGTGTAATGAAAACAATAAATTTGAGCTTTATTATTAAACTAACACGACAGTAAACGTTTCGGCTAATGCCCTCATCAGCACAATAAACATAAAGTACATACAAACATAAGTAATAAAATTATATTTAAATTCTTAAGACATACTATATCATAAAATAGTTATGTAAAATAAAAAGAAAGGAAAAACAACAAACAATGACACAGTATATAGGAAAAATGAGTATATTACTATTCCATTGCAAAAGAAAACCATTCACGCAGTGGTGTATGATTTTTAGAAAACAAAATTTGAGCTTAATTACCCAGTACAATTATTTTTCTTTGTCTTTCAGCATATCAATATTAAGTGTTTATTTAATTCATCTTTATTAATAACTCGAAACAATACTGTCAAGAAGGGTTCTTTCTTCTGTAATTGATGAAAAACATAGAATAATTAATTTATGAAAAATCATACTCCTTAGAGTTTGAGTCTATGCCTATATCATCATGTATGTGCCTGTAATCTGATGAGATTCTTAATTTAGTTCAAACAAAAATCCCACACCAATCATCCAAATGACATTTTAAAAAAAAACTTTATTAACACACCTCTTGAGAAAATATATTTCAAAGAAACAGAAAAAGGACAAAACTAAGACATGAGTCCAAGATATTAGCACTTGAAACACAATAGATCAATCCCCCCACACTGTAAATAGATGAACAGGAATCTGCCAATTATAGTACATAGACAAATTTTTACAAGAATTGTTTCATTAAAGAACTACAAAAGGAGAGCGCATTAGCCCAAAACAAGACCACACAGAAGTTGATGTGTACCAAAAGTAACCACAGTATAGGAGTTTCATGTAGGTTTTCTTTTTTCACTTGGCTTAGCTTTCCTGAACGGTGACACCAAGTGTGTGGCTCAAGAAGCCACTGAACTCGTTTCAGTGACAAGTCATTTAATATCAACAAATAATCGATGCATGACAGACAGAAATCCAAACAAGATTTGCCTGTAAAATGGAAGTCTTTAAAAGGGAGACAATCAGATAAAACTTCATTTTAATTTAAATGGAGGAAGAAGGAAGGTTGTGAAAGGGAGGTAACATCTATATATATATTATTAAACAATATAATTTGCAGTGTCTGTCCCTGACGCTACTAATTTTAGAAAGTAGGGAAAACCAAATTACTGCACCAATGCATCAAAAGGTGTGCAAATTAAAGATGCGCTGTAAAAAATATTATATGACGTCATTGTTTTCCCTCATACATGTATTTTAATTTTGGAAAAGTGATCAATGTAAAAAGAGGATTTGATGGTTAATTATAAAATCAAAAAACAAAGGGGGCGCAATAGGCGCCCTACAAACCCTATTATAAAATACTTTGTGTACATTTCAGAAAGTTTAATATTTCGTATTTATCAAACAAGGACAAGTTAGTTGGGCTTTTGAAAAGGTCGGCGCCGTAGGCGTCCTAAAAAAAGTGCATTTTTTATAAAATAAATAGATTTCAGCTGAAAACTTCCGTCATTTTTGACGGGTGATACGCTAGTATATATATAATTCACTTAAACGGGCATGTGCAAATGACCCCTGCTGGGGTCGAAAGATCACAGTGGGCAAGCGTAGTAGGATGAAAAGAAAAATAAAAGGGGTGGTGGCAACAATGCTTGTTGCTTCACTTGTATTGTTCCTTCACAGAATAACATATGATTTGTAGTGTAGTGGTTCAAGCCCCAGAGGGAACAATGTTTTTTTTTAATTAAATTTTTTTTTCTCCCCATTCTTTTCCCCAGTTTTTGCAAACATGACTAACCCTAGGGTTGGCAAATCACAGTTTATGGTTGGCAAGGGATGGTAGTAAAGGGTGGGGGGCAGGTAACAACAACCGCTGTGCACATGTCTCCTCGTCTACTCGCTTTTTTTTTCTTCATTACTTCGTGCTGCTGTTTGTGTCCGTTCTCTCACTCCCCACCCCCCGTTCTTTGCACTATCTATGATGAGCAAGTCTGTGGCGTCGTATCTTGTATTATTTATTTATTACAGTACAATGAAGGAATTAGGGATATTCCCTGGATTTAAAATTTACTTAATTATTGCAATGGTGATACTAAAAGTGGGAATGTAATTTTTCTAGATATGTATGTATGGCTTTAATGCAGTTAATGAAAAAAGTAATATTACCAAAGTTAGCACTAACTATTGCATTTGTATGAAGTTTATTTGATTGCTTTTGTCAATTAACTTAAGTACAACTGTTATTATGTTATTTTAATTATTTTGCAGGTTAATTACAGTTAATAACCATCATTCAAAACTAATAAATGGTAACATAGTCATCCCTTTGTCCACAATTCAAAGATAAATAGCAAGAATGACAGTTACCATAAGCAAATGAGGAGGGGGGGGCGGGGTGAAGGGGTGGCGGGTTTACAATAAGATACATGGAAGGCAAGGGGTCTTTTTCAACAAGTTTTTATTGGAGTTTTTTTCTTCTTTGATCTTATTCTTAGTTTGATTCATTTATTGGTGTCTTTTCTTCTTTGATCTTATTCTTAGTTTGATTCATTTATTGGTGTCTTTTCTTCTTTGATCTTATTCTTAGTTTGATTCATTTATTGATGTCTTTTCTTCTTTGATCTTATTCTTAGTTTGATTCATTTATTGGTGTCTTTTCTTCTTTGATCTTATTCTTAGTTTGATTCATTTATTGGTGTCTTTTCTTCTTTGATCTTATTCTTAGTTTGATTCATTTATTGGTGTCTTTTCTTCTTTGATCTTATTCTTAGTTTGATTCATTTATTGGTGTCTTTTCTTCTTTGATCTTATTCTTAGTTTGATTCATTTATTGGTGTCTTTTCTTCTTTGATCCTATTCTTAGTTTGATTCATTTATTGGTGTCTTTTCTTCTTTGATCTTATTCTTAGTTTGATTCATTTATTGGTGTCTTTTCTTCTTTGATCTTATTCTTAGTTTGATTCATTTATTGGTGTCTTTTCTTCTTTGATCTTATTCTTAGTTTGATTGAACACAGCTCCACCCTCTGCCCAATTTTTCTACAGCTATAAATGTCATCCAAAGTTTACTTACTCCTGAGGTATTTCCTTTTAACATTTGGAGAACCTCTCGATGAGCCTCAAGAACTGCTTCCTCTCTCAGAGAGCTACTCTTCTGAACAGCCCTTAAGCCTGAGACAACTACAGTGCAGACATAGTTTCTGTGGAGTAAATTCCATAAATTTTGATTGAAAACATAATCTAAAGGTACCCCAAAGTCAATACACTGAGTGGGTAAATTTAAATAATGAGAATCTGAAAAGTCAACATTTTCTAGATTGCCTTGACAGAATACTCATTTTCTGCTGAGGGAGAATAACAATGTGGTTTTAAAGTGTCTGTTATTACATTCATGTTTTAAAATATAACCACAATTACAGTAACCTTTCACTTCACAGGTAACATGACCTTCAATATCTACTACATAGCTAATATATAAGGCCCATGAGTGTTTGTCAACTCCTGATAAAAAATTTTGAAAATTTAGAAGTAAAAAAATTAACATTTTAGTGTCGAGATTAACAGAGCATGTTTCTCGATGTAAAAATATTATGACGTGATGTCATTATTTCAGCTTATATTAATTTCGGAAAAATATAAAAAGAGTCGTGGTTTATTTGAAAATGTTTATTTTATGATTGTTATTTATTTTTTATCTTGATGTCCCTCGTGTGTGTGCGTGTGTTTGTGTGTGCACATGTGTGTGTGGGTGTGTGGGGTATGTGTGTGCATGTGTGTTGGGTATATGTGTGTGGGTGTGCGTGAGTGGGTGTGTGTGTGTTGTGAACTTAATTTAAGAAGTATATTTTAATTGAATGTCTTCTCATCTAGCAAGACTACAATTATACTGGTATCTTTAGTGTAACCTTTTAACTATATTTATTAAATACTATTCTGTTTAATATGAAATAAAAATAAAGCCCTTTTAAGCGTTTTGTTAATATATCTAAATTGGTGCCATTTATATTTAAAAATACATGTATTGGCATTTTTAGATGTAGCAATACAAAATCATATACCAACAATAAGAAATCTATTACAGGCATTATTTAGACATAACTAATGTACACAAGATAAGTAAGATGTCAAATGTATTTTTCTAGGTAGGTAAGTATAATGTTTTTATATCTCTTGCACCTGAGTTTGAACATGACTGGCGTGTCACACTCACTGGGACAATATTATATTACAAAAAATAATAAACATAACCGTGCAGGCTCTTAACAACATTAAATTGCATACAATTAAATAGAAAAATGCACATGGAACTGCATTTGATGCATGAAGCGAGTGATTAGTGACGAAAACAATAGCAAATGTTTGTTAAATGGGCGATTTAGTTACCTTAGGTGCTTTAACGTTTAATGTGTTTAAGCGCGGTAATGCGCGCCTTGTCTCTAATCTCAAAGTGCAGTAAAGCGCACCTCGATAGTGCTATCTTTAGTAATGAAATCATAGAAAGTAGATACTCTTCATTTAGTAAGAGAAACTTTAGTCGACTTCCGGAAATGTCGGTGGTTGCTTTCGCTAGTGTTTTCGCTCGGTTGGCGAAGTTTGTGATAGTTTTTGCGTTTTTTTTAAAGATGTGGTTTTGATATACATGTACTTTTTTTTAATAATGATAGTACTAAACTACGGGTAAAAATAATATTAAACTCAAAACGGTCTTTTGGATACGTAAAATAACCATTCTTATCCTAAAAGATGAAGTCAGTATGACAATGATAATATAAATACATTTTCAGCAAATTTTTTAATTTCATAACCTGTTGATAAACCTGAAATCCTTACAGGAAGTTTACCGAAAACCTTATGGTGCTTTAAACGTTAATAGTGCACGCTATTGTTTGGGAACCATCCTATATAATAAAAGGCAAAGTTCTATCCGTTCTGTCCCGTCATCTATAGCGATTGGTCCCTCAAACACATATGACTCCTACAGCCAATCACTAGCGGAGAAAAATTTACATTACGCGGAGGTTCAAAACGAGTTATTTTTGGTGCAGTTATTTTGTCATAATTCAGTATGTTGTTCCCATCTTGAAGTGATGCCTGCCGCTTATTCCAATGACAATTCTGTTAAATGCTTTTTCCTTGATGGTCCTGGGGATAGTGGTAAGAGTTTTAAGTGTTGTTTGTTTTTTGTTGCTGTTATTGTTGTTGTTTTGTTGTTGTTGTTTTGTTTTTGTTGCTGTTGTTGTTTTTGTTGTTGTTGCTGTTGTTTTTGCTGTTGTTGTCCACATCCCTTGCCCTGCGATGACAATGTCCTGCAAACGCTTAAGCATAACAACTACCAAAACATAGCGTCCATGAACTTCACAGGTCACCCTACACTTATTCCCGTCCTTGGGCAGGCATTGTTACTAGTTGCTCCATAAACTGCCCCAAAGGAAAAGATGAAAAAAATCAGAAATAATCTGGGCTTTCATAGAAGAAAATGGATTATGTATAGGAATAGGAGTTGTATGCACTGGCTTAATAGTTAGGCTAATGCCAATGTGTGCTTCGTCACATGCACTGGCATAATAGTTAGGCTAATGCCAATGTGTGCTTCGTCACATGCACTGGCATAATAGTTAGGCTAATGCCAATGTGTGCTTCGTCACATGCACTGGCGTAATAGGCTAATGCTGATGTGTGCTTTGTCACTACTTAAATTTTTTTTAATTACCTGTCCATATCCACTCTAATGTCTTTGTTATACAGGAGATCTCTCTCCTGGCATAAGTCAGTGACATCTCGGACTTCAATGAATCTGTTGTCATCAATCTCAGGGGCAAGGCAAACTACATCCAAGGATAACATTAAAAATTAGCACTTTAAATAGTCACAAACTTGACCTGTTTGATTACCCCAACTCCTAAATGCTCTTAGAGAGTTGACAATTGCTTGTAGAGGACAGTAATAAATGTGATTACCATATTCTATATTCGATACAATGGTTTTCATTCGTTAACTAAATGTTTAACAACATATTTTTAGAAATTACTTTTATGCATTTATGGTAGACAAAAAAAATTGAAAGTAAAATTACTTTGTGAAATATTTTGCTAATGCGTAACTGTTATTAATTATTAATGCAACAAAATGAAATAAAATACTTAAGGAATCTTGATTGTGTTGTCTGCTTAACACAACACTAGTACATAACAATTGAACAAAGAATGAAATTAACTTGTGAGTCCATCATTTTCAACAAAGTTAGCTATATAAACATCTTTGGGATTTTGAGCTGTAGAAGTTATATTGCCTTGCAGACTGATTTGGACCAATAAAGTCAAAATATCCTTTAGGTTGTTAAGGGTAGTTATTTTTGGACTTCACAGCTTTTAGTGTATTTTTTAAACCCCAGGAGGCTAGGCCGACGAGCTGCTACCTCCCAGGATTCATGCCCAATATTAAAAAACTTTGAGTGTGGTTTTGTAGGGCGCGGTGGTCAAGCAGTAGCACGCTCGGCTGGGAGTCACGGGTTTGAATCTCTGTGAAGGCGGGGCCTTGTTCCCGTGGCTAAGGATGTCTCTGAGTTCACTCAGTTCCTGACATTAGTTGGGGTAAAGTAAAGTCGGCTGGGCATTGTGCTGGCCACACAATCTCCTAATATGCCTTGGCTATGGATACTTGTGAATGCTGCTTCACTTGCCCCATAGGCCAGCATGTTCTGAAAAGAGAACTGTGTGGTTTTGAGTATATCTTTCAAACGTCAATGGTGGCACTTTGAAAAATGTATTGCTGAGGTAAGTTGAATTTTTGGCTGCTGATAATTTTTGGCTCAACATAAGACTTTCCTGGGACCGACTAGTACAAAACTTCCACTTCTTGGCGCTGATGGTAGAGTTAGAGCACTGTAACATTTTTCAACACCTTCAAAGCAATCATTGAGGCCAGAGTCATCATTTAATAGCAAGTTGACATGACTTTTGCTCTTGCTTTGAGTCTACAACGGTTGAGCAACCTACTATAAGTGTATTACTTCATGTCTAATCCCTCACATCTATCCCTATGCTGAAGCTCGAACCCAGCCCAGCTTGACTGGAGGGGTTCACATACCTCTCAATTTTCCTGTTGTTTAACTGCCTCACATGAGCTTTGAACTTGATTTAACACTGCCCTTTTCTGCTGACCGTAAAAAGGTTTTTATAGTTAATATAGACGGAGTAAGGTTTTTTAATTGACATTATGTTGATGGTCATACATTCTTTCAAGAATCTGCAGTGGCTTTCTAGCAGGAGTCTCTGATCAGGGTGTGCTGTGAGGTCAATCCAAATTATACAGGTAAGTATTTATTGCTTGCATTTGACAGCAAGGATATAACGTGATGGTTATCATAGGCTTGAAGGTTCCCTCTGGCCTGAGAGGACTCTTGAATTCATGGGGGATTAACTTCAACAGCTCCATCATTAAAATATTTCTTGAAGCATTTCTAGCACGTCCATACCTTTGTAAACTTTGGCACATGATAGAAGATGTACATGTGTTTAGTGAGGAAGATTTGTGGATTATGTTGACCACACTCCCTTGCTCAAGGTCATCTAATTTAGAACAGGACAGCATCTAGGCCACTGGGGATGGAGTTGAATCCAACGGATGATCAAGATGTCCTACAGCAGTGCTTCTCAAACTTTTTAGTATTGCGGACCGGCAGGAATTTTTTCCATTGCACCAGGGGCCGGTGAACTATTTTCCTTGTACTGATGTGGTAGCGAAATATCCTTTCTTGGTAACTTCTGCGGACCGGCATCGGATGGCCCATGGACCGGCACTGGTCCACGGACCAGCACTTTGAGAAGCACTGTCCTACAGCAATGTTTTGCTGTGACTCCCCTTGACTCACTGAATAATTCTGTGCTCAGGCAATCTAAACCAGTCTTCATCATGTCATATGATAGGTCAGTATTGCGAACCTATGGCACGCGGGCAACAGTCAGCAAGCAGAGCCCCATCAGCCGGCAGGCGAATAACATATTTCTTCCTTAATCAAACAAGCTTATCCAAACCCCCATTTCGGGTTTAATTAGAGTGTTGGCACTTTTGCTATAAATAAGTGGGTTTTGGTTGAGTTTTGGAATTGCGGCCCCAAAAAGGTTCGCCATCACTGTGCTAGGTAGACAAGGCCCACTTCACTCATTGTCTCCCAATGGGTTCCTCCCCTGGCTCACAAGTCAGACAAAACTGGTTTCCTAGGATGTGGCTGCTGACTGCTGGGCATGCTTGGAGCCCCAGTTTAAAACTGGGTACCAGTTGGTACCCAAATCGCAATGAGCTACCCCAAAGAACTGGGTACCAGTTGGGGCCAAAATGGCCATGAGCTACACCCAAAGAAATGGGTACCAGTTGGTGCCAAATGGCCATGGGCTACCCCAAAGAACTGGGTACCGGTTGGGGCCTAAATTGCCTTGAGCTACCCCAAATGAGTAAGACTTATTCCCCCAGCCCTAGTACTGTTGTCCTCTCATGGACACCTTAAGTAGATATAGAGATTATAGTTGCATGCTTACTGGGTTCGTAGTCATCCATCCCTATAAGGGCTCTGAATGCAAGTTTGGATGCAGTGTTCTTGGCCTCCTTCTTGTTGCTACCCACTCCAAGAGGATAGGCCAGGTCATCAATAATGACACGACAACCAAAACTATGCAAAGGAATGATAAAAAAAAATGTTTCACAACACAAGAAAAAGTATGACCACAAAACCAACCAGTTTTAAATTTCATATCATGTAAACATTCCTATTCAGGGAACTTTAGGTATGAGCTTAATTATAGTGGAAGATTCAATGTATGCAATTGAGCATTAATTTTATGATAATTTTTTAAAAACTCAAGTACATGTAATAAAAAAATGGGTAAAAAAAGGATTTTTAAAAACACCCTTCTATTCCTATGCACTTCCCATACATAAAAGCGTGGGCGCCAATGATTGAGTACACAAAAATGTTACTTGTATGACAAATCTTCCGGGAGACGAAATTCCACTGAACAATCCTGAAAACACGCAAAATATTAATCTGGACAAAAAATATGCTTGGCCACCAGGCTTTTATTTTTGTAGACATGAGCAATTGTGTCCAAATAATTTATGTTGTCCTTTTTAGTGCATTGGAATAAAAGCGTATTTTTAAAAATCTTTTTTTACCCATTGTTTTTATTTTCAATTTTTAAAATTACAATACAATTCATAATTAGAGCTCACTCTTTAAAGAAAAGTACAATTTTTTAAGAATGTATTATTTCCCTTTGAAGTTCATTTATTTAGTAAAAACATTTTTGCCCCAAAATGCAAATAGCTTGACAGCCGACTGAGCAAATTAAATGAAATTTTTTAATATTGTATTGTCATCAGAGATACAGGCGTCTGCCGAATTTCAGCTCAATTGAGCCATGATTTTGCAAAATTTGATGCTAACAGACAGACACAAAGAAAAGCAAGTTAAATAAAAGCTTGTAAAAAGAGACTTTTTGATCCCTTACCACAGTCACAAAAAATCAAACAAAACATTATCAGATTGAAGTGAACAAAATGTGAGTGAGACAGTAATCAGGATTATAGATAAGTAGATGGATAACATGCAAACAGGGTATGAGTGAGCCTGACAAGACGTCACAAATCAGCGCTCTTTGCCGAAACTTTTGCTGTTTAGTGACGTCTTCTCAGGCTCACTCATACCCTGTTTGCATGTTACCCATCTACAACATCAGATTGCAGACACGCACTTCATGATCACGCTGTCATAAACAAAGAAAATACTTTGTCTAATTCTAAAGAATTCAGGAACTTCTAAGAACAAACCAATGATCCTATCAGAAACACTTACTATCCATACACCGCTGACAAAAACTTACTTCCCATACACAGCTGAGAAACACTTTCCATACACAGCCGAGAAACACTTACTTTCCATACAAAGCTGAGAAACACTTACTTCCCATACACCGCTGTTTTGTGGGTAATATCGACAGGCTCATCTTTGAACGAAACAACCATTTTATATCTTTTACAATATTCGTGAAGGCACATGGTAGGATTTTTCTGACCCTTTTGAAACTCTTTGATTAACTGCTGATCTTCTGTCTGTGGAGTTGAAACTCATAAAATTTGAGTCATCTACTGCCAAAACATCCCCAGCCCATAAAATTTGAGTCATCTACTGCCAAAACATCCCCAGCCCATAAAATTTGAGTCATCTACTGCTAAAACATCTCGAGCCCATAAAATTTGAGTTATCTAATGCTAAAACATCTCGAGCCCATAAAATTTGAGTCATCTACTGCCAAAACATCCCCAGCCCAAAAAATTTGAGTCATCTAATGCCAAAACATCCCCAGCCCATAAAATTTGAGTCATCTACTGCTAAAACATCCCCAGCCCATAAAATTTGAGTCATCTACTGCTAAAACATCCCCAGCCCATAAAATTTGAGTCAACTACTGCCAAAACAACCCCAGCCCATAAAATTTGAGTCATCTACTGCCAAAACATCCCCAGCCCATAAAATGTGAGTCATCTACTGCTAAAACATCCCCAGCCCAATAAACATCGTGTAAGCCCACAAGTGCAAAGCTGTCGTTTAAATAAAGTTCATAGCAGGCCTTAGTGCCAAGTCCAACTACAAATGTCTTATACAATTAAGTATTTTCAAATGAAAGTTAACATTAGTAAAGTTCCTTGTTTTGTTTTTTTCTGTTATTTCAATTTAAATCTATAATCTACATAGATAAATTATTTATCTGAAATCAGTTTAATAATTATCAAAATAAATTGTAAACTCTTTAAAACCTCCTATAGATGAGTATTTGTGTTGTAATTGTTAACAGTTTACAGCATGCATAGCCCACCGGTTAGTTGTACATAATTTTTAAAATTTTGAATTTGCTTTTAGGATAATCTAAAGACCGTATTACTCTATGACCAGAGTCTGTATTCAAAAATAATTTAAAATTTGACAATTATAAAATGTTTCCCTTTTAAATATTCTTGTTAAAATAAAAACCCTTAAACAAATTATAAAAAGTATAAAACCTGATTGAAAAAAGTAACATTCAAAAACTTAAAGTAGGCATTCAGTTGAATAATAAAAAAATGATGTTGGCTAATGGTTTTACCTCTTCCTGTGGTGGCGGCGTCACGTCATAGTCATCTGGTCGAGTATTCAAGCCAGGTATGTAGGCTTGTTTCTTGGCCATCATCTTTGGTGTTTCCGGTCTGGGCTGTAAAAATATATATATATGGTTTATGATCGGAAGTGTCGACTAAATGATAAGATAAATGTAGCACATAGTCATGCAAAATAAAAAGCAATAGGTCCTAATTAGGTCTTTATCTCATAGTTATGCAAAAATGAAAGCAATAGGTCCTAATTAGATCTTTATCCAATATTTAATTTATTACGAAAGGAAAGATGAGCTTCATTTTTTTGTGTCAAGAGTGGTGGAGCTTGATACCTTGGCTTAATAATATAATATATATACTTGTATTGTCCTATGAAAACATAGTATAGCTGTAATAAAACCAGGTGAATCAATTTACCTAAATTGTTATGATACTTTTAATCTATTTTTATATTTCATCATTTCATCATATATAAAGAAAAAAACAATCGAGATCTAATTTAAATCTTTGATTCACAAAGATCACAAAGTAATTTTAAATTTGTTTTAAAAAATGTTTAATTCAAGTTTATTTTAAAATTAATATTAACTTTGTTTAGACTAATACTGACAGAGATTATTTTTCTCCAATGAAAAATAGTTTATTGTTGGATTTTGTTGTGTTCCCTGCTTCATCAGGTTGTCTTTTCTCACTTGTTACTAAGTACACAAAACATTTGTTTGCTTTGGTTATTATTGACTTTTTCTAAACATTAACTTGTTTTAGATAGAAAAAAATAATACATATTGCATACGCAATGAAATCAAGATCAACTAATCTGATGGCTTCAATAATTCATATTGAATCAAAATCAAAGATTCAAACACACCAAACAAAACAAAATAAACTTTAAATAACTAAAGCCTTGAGAAAAAGTGACAAGACTTTAGAACTGATGTTTCGGTTCATAAAATAATTTCATGTTAAGTTTTTCCTAATGTATATTTTTTCTTTATACAGTGCTTTAACTTTTGTGTGCTCTGTCAAAGTAAACAAACTGCTTTCTTTTAAACAGTTGACAGTCTTAGTTCATCTTTTGTCAAGTTAAAAGTCTAGTCTTCCATTAAACATCAAGGAAGTTAATAAATCAACAAAATGTGAAAGCAGAAACTAAATACTTTGCATGAAAAGGCGTATCAGGTATAATGACAACACTGAAAATTTTCGGCATACATTGTAAAGAAATATTACTAAATGATTACAATAGAACCAGTTACGCCCCTCTTAGCATCAGTATCAATAAACAGTTATTTTAGCTATTTTAAATGATCAAGGCCAGGAAACCAAACAAGAAATAAAACTATAACTCTGTGAAATTCCATTTTTTCTTCATTTGAGTTCTTTTTAATCCAAATGTACCTATGACATGTTAAAAAAAGTAGGAAATAAATACAAACATTTATGGGAGTCTTATATTTTTACATGCACTTTGAAAAGATATGTTATCTATATACTAAAAACAATTTTGCTATTAAAAAGTGCTATCCAAAAAAAAATATTTTTTTTATTTTACAACTTCTAGCCCACTTGTAAATGTAATATGTTACTTAGAATTTTGCAGATAGAGGAAAATAAATGCCGCATATTTTTAATTTGCCTATTAGATTTTTTTCAAACAAACATAACATATTTTTGCTACATAGCATAAAATAAACCACGCTAGCCAATAAGTGTATCTTTAGATACACTAGAAATGGGATAACCCAATAGAAAACTTCAGCATTTGTAAATAGTCGGGGAGGGAGAATACTATTACAAAATAAATGAACTGCTGAAGTTGTCTTCCTAATGTTGGACTACAGACATCACAGATCATATTGGTACTAAAAGTAGTCCACAACCCAAAAGCAATTTGCTGATTTCATAATCATAGATGCAAGGTAACCCCATTTCTTTTCAGATCTTTTTTTCCATGGCAGTGCTTCTCATGGACAGGCAATCGATCTGGAAGAAAAGTCCGACCACATTTTTGGCAAGGCAGATACTGAAGCTGAGCAGCTTGAAATGCAGCTTCATTGATTGCATCAAGATTATAGGTCCCAGATTTGCTAGACTTCAGGGCACGCTCCGCCTCTACGATCGGCTGAGGCTTCACTGGCACAGGTCTGCGCTTTGCAGGAGGAAGCTGGTCATTTTCAAACTTCCATTTAGATAAACATTGTTTTTCATGAATGCCAATGGATGCCGTTCCATACTCTCTAGAACATATATAACAGATAATTGTAGGGGGTCTGCGGTGCACGGGTGCTGGATCTGAATTGTGGGTAAAAGTAGGAATCTCATTACAACAGGTGCACAGTTGTTTTTTAATTTACTAAAAGGGTAATATGGAATATAAATACTGATACATGTATTTCTGGGACAAGTTATAAAGATATAAATCATGAATTCCATCATGTGACAGAATTAGGATTTCTTTAACAGAAATTATGTGATGAGAATGGTCCTTGTCAATCACCAACTAACAACATAAGATTACAAATCAAATGTGATGTAAGCAGTTGAGAGATCTCATATTTCCATGATTTAATACAGTACTACATACCGGTTATATAACATTTGTTTGACAAAATACATCATTGCGAACAAATATATGTGTCTATCATCATATTTTTCAAGTAATACAACACAGCACTTCATGGACAAACCTTGATCAATTTTTTGTGGCTATACATTGTATTGTTTAACATTCATGATTTTTTTTTATGAAATTGTGAGAATATTTTTTTTTCCAAATTAAAGTTAAAGCATTGTGAAGCTGAATAAATTCCTTTTGGTTTTTAACTTAACGTTTATTACCAAATGGTAGAATATTCTGGTTAATTATTTTTTAGCAAAAAATTATGAGAATCTAGCAAAATGAAACAGCCAAAAAAAGATAGATAAAAATCCTACCAAGAATTTATAGAACTAGTCTGCGCTATATCATCTGAATTAACTTATAATATAACAAATCAACTACAAGAATAAAAGAGTACCAAGTATATACACAAATAAACTTCAGCGACAGCCAATGTTGCCTTTAAGCTGCACGGATGTGCAGAAATCGGACAGACGCTGCTGTATGCTATAGACCAGGGGTCGGGAAACCATGGCTCACGAGCCAATGTGGCTCTATTGATGGCTGAATCTGGTTCTTAGACAAATATTCGTTTAAAATATTTTTTATTCAGACTCATTTGGTCATTTGCATATAAAAAACAGCATAACATGTTATTAAAAAGAATTCAGAGTCAAACACTTTTAGTGTTGAAATTACACAAAATGCACACATTTACTTGAATTTTTAGTTTTAAACATAATGTATGGCTCTCACATAATTACTTTTCAAAATATGTGGTGTTTATGGCTCTCTCAGACAAAAAGTTTTCCGATCCCTGCTATAGACTATGTGATTGGGATACAGACCAAATATGCATCAAAAAGCCTGTTAGTAAACAATACTAATGAACAGATCTCACCATTATTATTACACAGATCTGCTGTATACTATAGACTATGTGATTGGGATACAGACCTAATAACCATCAACAAGCCTGTTAGTAAACAGTACTGATGAACTGATGTCATATTATTACACAGATATAGCATTTTGTAATAGAGATTAATATAAATCACTTTAGTATAGATGCAGAAGGAGAAGTATCAATTACAAAATGTCTCCTTGAACTATAATCTATAGCTTTCTGGCTATTTGGTTAATATCAACATAAGCTTTACTGCAGTCTTAAATTTATTTCCCCATCAGAAGATATTTTTAAAAAGTCAAGGGATCCCTCTAAGTTCCGGAGATGAAAATAAAAACTAGAAGAAAAAATATGTGCAAAGTTCAGAAATTTCAAAATTTTCATAATGAAAAGAAACTCAGAAAAAACTACTGTAATAGAATGTACAAAATGAATTATAATTTTTTTATATTATATGTAGCTGTAGTAACTAATTTCGCTAACAATTATTATTTAACAATAAAAAATCACCAATAAATTTGATGAAATTCTCAATCACTAACATTTTGTCAAGCAATGCAATGGACAGGCTGTCAGTATGGTTCTAATGCATATATATAACAATAATAAATTTTAATTATGTAACAGAGTTTTGCCATATGCATTAGTGAAATGTAGTAAAATAAGAAGCATTTTGAATTTGTAAAATTATTATTGAGGAACAATGGCACATTATACACCATGCAGTTATGAGATCTAGACTGCAAAGGTAAAAGAGCTGAAGTATTTTTAGTATTGAGTTCATATTTTCAAATAAAATGAGCAAGAGCATTAGCAATTGAAAGAAATTGAGGAACCCTTGCAAAAAGTGTATTTGTTCGATTCCAAATGGTGACTCAAAGAAGTAAATCTGAATAACATTGTTTTCATTTATGCAGTTATATTAGTCAGTGTTTCTCAATTATTTTCTGTCATGCCCCCCCCCCTAGGAAGAAAGAAACATTTCGTGCCCCCGCGCGACTGTAAATAGTATCATTTGTCTATAAAATTGTTATAAGTACACCTCTGCATAACGGTCAAACGAGCCCCCCTTTACTAAGCCTCGCGCTAGCTTTTTTGCTGGGGGGAACGCCCCACTATTTGAGAAACACTGTATTAGTGTAAGACAGTAGTATTAGAAGAGCCACAAAAGATACATCTGATGTGCTTCTAAAAAAATGATATGAGTATGTGGATGGGTTATCTCAAAAGAGTTCACTGAACCAGATAGTGTTTCTTTCCACCAATATAAAAGATCGTCTTAAAGTCTCAGGTTATATTTTTAATAGCAGAAATTGAGACTGATATAAATGAAGCCCAGGTTCCAAAACAAAATATCATGACCCAAAACAAATATTATAATTATAACTTAAGACAGTCATTCATGCCAGCCTGAGTGGTTTATGGTTTATCCTTACTTTGTACTGATCTTAGGGAATTTAACAATTATACTTATACAGCTGTGTGGGATGCTATATTGATTTTTAATGGATTTTAAAAAACCAATGAATCTGAAACTGATATTTTATTGGTCTATTCAAAGGGACATTTCAACTAGTCTAGTTCAGATCATATAATTAGGTCAATAATACAACTTTCCTGTTTGGTATCAACTACTCTTGAGTGGTCAACTATCATTACACATCTTTTTGGTATCAACTAATCTGAGTGGAAAACTATCATTACACATCTGTTTGGTTATCTTACTTTGACTTTCAGCAAATACATAATACATTTATTGTCTACATTGTAACTATTTATGATAATTTTTTTTAAAACTATTTACTTGACTTTCCAGGCTTTATATTTATCTTGACCATTAATGGACCTTACAAATTTATCAAGATAAAGATATTTATATCCTTTCATTTATTTAAAATAAAAATAATATTATAGTTAAAATCTCAAATGTCGTTTATTTCAAATTAATTACTGTCTAATTCATCAAGTGACGTTATAACAAAATAGCTATTTATCAGTGCAAAAAAAAAGTAGAATATGTAGCTAGTTCGCATCCGGGCTGAATAGCGACTGACAAAACAGCGACTGTCATAATAGCGACTTCACAATAGTGATTGTTTCAAAACAGCAACTGTCACAACAGTGATTGTCTTAATGGCGACCGCATCATAACATCGACTGTTACAATAGCGACTTTTTTCTTTTGCTTGTGATAATGTTTGAAAAACTTAATGTGCCTAGCCTACAATGGAGTTTATAAAATCAAGAAAAGGAAGTGACATGATAAGCCATGTAGGTTTTTTGGACAGAAGGAACAATACAAAATTAAATACAATCAACTGGAGGTGTGTATAAATAAATGTTTGGGTTGTAAAGAGTGTATACAAATTTTTGGGACACTCTGTATAATACATATGTAAAGCTTAAGTTTTTTTTTATTGTAAACATTGCTGTAAATAAAAATATATTTAAAATAAAGATTTTAAAAACACGCTTTTGCGCTTAAAAGAATAAAATAAAAGTGTGGGGCACTCATCATAACTCTCTATCATGTACAAGTACAAGGCTGCGAAACATAAATACAAATTTGTATGAATATTAATAAACATTTAAAATTTCACAACTTTGATCATATACATGCTACTGTCATATGTAATTAGAAATATTTATCTATATGCAAAAGAATAGTTGCAAAGAGAATTGAGTTGTGATGAGCGCCCCATGCTTTTATGTGCAGTGGATAGGTTCACAAATTTCAACTGAAATCACAGAACATTTTTATTTTCTTCTTTTAAGCGCAAAAGTGTGTTTTTAGAAATCTTCTTTTTTTAAATATATTTTTATTTTCTTCTTTTCAGTGCACTTTCTATATGTAAATAGAAGCGTGTCCTTTTTAAAAAAGGATTTTTTTTAAAAGTATTTTATTTTTAAAATATGGGTGTTAGAAGGGGCATAATTGATAAAGGGAATGTTTAAATAATCAAAACTCCTGTTGCTCCTCATGTCAATTTAGATTTAGTTGCGTATTACTGAGCTGTAAACACAGGGAATGTGGTCATGGTTGGCTGGGGTGAACTCCAGTGGCATGCACGTGGATGTAAACAATAGCAGACGGATGCAGATGCTATACAGAGATAAACTAAAAATGCATTAATTTAATTACGGTACATTCGATCGATCTGAAATTTTGAAACAATTGTCATCTAATATCTATCTGTGGTAAAATTTGGAGATCTCTAGGACCATCATAAGTGGTTTAATTTTACGTTACAAGATTTGACGGATACAACATACAAACAGTGTGACTTAAATAAAAGCGTGTAAAAATTAAAATTATAAGTGCTATAGCTTCAGCCAAACATATTTTGCAGAAAGCTCGATAGAGATTAGATGACATAGATGCAGTCGATTAATTGAGGGGGTGGCGGTGGGATGGGCAGGGGTTGTGTATGGCAGCTTTTTTAAGCTAGAGAAAAACATAACATTATTTTGTTAAGTCTACTTTTTTAATCGTTCTAATAATAAAATTCATCTTGTTTAAAACAATTTTAATTTTATATATGTTAAATATGAATACAAAACTAAATTTTTAAAAATTATTCCATTAAAGTTGAATGCGTGGCAATGTCAAGGTACCGATAGAGGGTGGTAAGACACTTTGACCACGGGCGATGTGACCCCAGACAGTTCGACAACAGGACTTTTTGACCACTGGATGTTTCAACCATTTTCGTTTCTACCTTGTAAATTTTGTATTATTATTATTTTATTTTTTTTAATATTTTTTTTTCCTAAATTTATTTCTTGTATAAAAATGATATAGTTTAATATTAATACTGTATTATTATCTATTAAAAATAGCATGAAATAGTTATTTTTAGGGTTTAATTTATGGCTATTTAAAAAAGTATATACGCTGAAAACCAGTCAACATTCAATGCGAATTCATGATAGTGATAAATACACCACTCCTCTGAGGTGGAAAGTCCTTCCAAAGGTATCCAACTCCACCCCCACCCCAATCCAATGTAATCGGACAATAAAAAGGCAATGTGGTCAGATAGTCCTTTATAAAGGTACCTACATTCTATCTGCCCCAAATTCCTTTATTTACCTTCCCCATAATCCTCGCCAGCACACGGTGTCCTGTGGTGGCCACTTAGTCTAGCCTTCGTAACATGTCTTTACGTAACCCCAGACAATTCGACCACAGGAAGTTTCGACTAGGGCTGTCCATAGTGTTGAAAAATGTTGCCCCGATAACCTTTCAAAATGCTGCATTATTTTTGTCGTCATGACCGGTATACAATGCAACCTAGCCACCATCCATGCACCTCATTTTACACAGTATCCAACGGCATGCTTTCAGTAACAAACTATTGTGAACTATAATGCACTACAAACTTTTATTCCTCCTGTAAATGCATTCGTCATGCTCTTAAACTTAAACTACAGTAAACTGAACAAAATGTCAACAACAATGACGGAACATTCTGTCAGGTTATACGGGCCCAGCAGCTTGAATGTTAATGTCCGCTATGCGGTGGTAGTAATTATTTAATTTATTTACCTTAAATACTGATAACTTTGTACATCTTATTAAAATCAGTTTTGTTATGCTAGGTAGGTCACAAGAAAGGGTTTGTGGTAATTTCAGAGCCTGCGAGGTGCGCCATTCAGCAAGCCGACACCTTACACAAAAAAACAATATTTAAAAAGAAACAAAAAAAACTTTCACTGATTTTGTTATTGCAATGAAAAGCTTTGAATCACTGGAAAAAAATATTTTTTTAAACCAATAATAAATGTGGTCCTTTTAAAGTATGTTTGGCATAGGAGTGAAGGGAGGAGTGACCTTTAAGTTATAGTGTGATGTATACCCAGTGTTTTGGCGAGTGTTATGGGGAAGATAATTAATGGGAGCGAATGAAGAAATACGTGTCAATGAACACACAAATCACTGCTGTACAGCAACATCGAGATCAGTATGATCTTCTACAATGCCTTCGAGCATTTGCTCACAATTTAGAGATAAACGTCACATAATTTAAGTAACCTTTGTCTTTTTATTCTGCTTTAAATCTTCTTTTTAAATCATTTACGTATTATGTAGCTAAGACAAATTAAATGTTATTTTTAATTCTTTGTTAATATTTTTTTTTACTTAGCAGTTGTTTGTATATGAATGAGTGCATGTGTATGTAGCCTAAGTTAATCCAAGTCATTAATTGTTTTAAATTTTATTTTAATCAAAATTTATAATTTCAATAAATTTTTCATCAAAATGTTTCTATTTTATTTATTTTTTAAATTTTTGTACGATGTACTTATGTAGTTTTTTTACTTGGGGTCCATGGGTAAGTTTAGACTATGAAAAGGGGTCCATGTGTCAAAAAAGTTGGAGAACCACTGTGTTAGGTGAACGGTTGGAAAGAATAGCTATGCGGTGAAGTTTCTGTTATGACAATCGCTCTTTTGATACAGTCGCTATTGTGCAGCCGCTATTATGACAGTCGCTGTTTTGAAACAGTCGCTATTGTGAAGTCGCTATTGTGAAGTCGCTATTGTGAAGTCGCTATTATGGCAGTCGCTGTTTTGACAGTCGCTATTTTGAACCCGTGCCAGCTAGTCTTACATTTAAAAAGCCTTTTTTTAAATTAAATTTAAAGATGTCATCTATCCAAATGAAAACATGTTCAAATCTGTGATGAACAAAGGGAAGATCATTATTAAGATTTTTTTCTCTAAGGCTTTTCATATTTTTTATATAATTTTCAGGGTACTGAAATTTTTTTTTATTATCCTGAACAGATTGGCATGAATGTATAAATGGATGCAGAAGAATCCCCATTCTAGTTATTTCTCTATAAATAACTAATTAAGGATTGTAAATATATCTTTTCTAAGCAATGGGATTTTTAGTCATTTATTCAAATAGATTTGATTTTATTTGACAAACATCTTACTTGTTTTGTTTTTTTGTTGTTTTTTTTAAAAATCTTTTATCACGTGTTATCCTCATCAAAGTAGAGTACAACAGGCGGTCGATTTAACTTACGCTTTAATATAATGGGGCGTCTGTCGAGTTGATTTCTTGACAAGAAAAGGGCATCACAATTCTGATGCTGACCACAGTCATGCACTTCTAAGTTTGAGAATTCAGAGTCACAAAGAATTCTTCCTGGTAAATGATCGAGTACACAATGATGGTCTGTGTTACAGTTTATAATATTGATCACTGGATAATATACATGATCCATGGGCTCCAGATTGGATTGAAAGTTCTTTTCATGAACATGTGGATTTGTGTCCATATGGTCATTGGATGGAATATGTGAAAATGGTGTCCAAGGGTAATCATTCAAACGATCAGCATGATCAAAAGTCTGAAATATCCCTGAATGTGTACTTGGTGGGGCTGTAGTTTGAAATGCTCCTGAATGTGTACTTGGTGGGGCTGTAGTCTGAAATCCTCCTGAATGTGTACTTGGTGGGGCTGAAGTTTGAAATACTCCTGAATGTGTACTTGGTGGGGCTGAAGTCTGAAATGCTCCTGAATGTGTACTTGGTGGGTATGAAATCTGAAATGCTCCTGAATGTGTACTTGGTGGGGCTGAAGTCTGAAATGCTCCTGAATGTGTACTTGGGGCTGAAGTCTGAAATGCTCCTGAATGTGTACTTGGTGGGGCTGAAGTTTGAAATGCTCCTGAATGTGTACTAAGTGGGGCTGAAGTTTGAAATGCTCCTGAATGTGTACTTGGTGGAGCTGAAGTCTGAAATGCTACTGAATTTGTACTTGGTGGGGCTGAAGTTTGAAATGCTCCTGAATGTGTACTAAGTGGGGCTGAAGTTTGAAATGCTCCTGAATGTGTACTACCGTTGGCTGATGTTTGAAATGCTCCTGAATGTGTACTTGGTGGAGCTGAAGTCTGAAATGCTCCTGAATTTGTACTACCTTGGGCTGATGTCTGAAATGCTCCTGAATGTGTACTAGGTGGGGCTGAAGTCTGAAATGCCCCTGAATGTGTACTTGGGGCTGAAGTCTGAAATGCTCCTGAATGTGTACTTGGGGCTGAAGTCTGAAATGCTCCTGAATGTGTACTTGGTGGGGCTGATGTCTGAAATGCTCCTGAATGTGTACTACCTTGGGCTGAAGTCTGAAATGCTCCTGAATGTGTACTACCTTGGGCTGGAGTCTGAAATGCTCCTGAATGTGTACTACCTTGGGCTGATGTCTGAAATGCTCCTGAGTGTGTACTTGGTGGAGCTGAAGTCTGAAATGCTCCTGAATTTGTACTTGGGGCTGAAGTCTGAAATGCTCCTGAATTTGTACTTGGGGCTGAAGTCTGAAATGCTCCTGAATGTGTACTACCTTGGGCTGATGTCTGAAATGCTCCTGAATGTGTACTCTGTGGAGCTGAAGTCTGAAATGCTCCTGAATTTGTACTTGGGGCTGAAGTCTGAAATGCTCCTGAATGTGTACTTGGTGGGGCTGAAGTTTGAAATGCCCCTGAATGTGTACTGCCTTGGGCTGAAGTCTGAAATGCTCCTGAATGTGTACTTGGTGGAGCTGAAGTCTGAAAGGCTCCTGAATGTGTACTTGGTGGGGCTGATGTCTGAAATGCTCCTGAATGTGTTCTTGGTGGGGCTGAAGTCTGAAATTCTTCTGACTGATTACTTAGTGGGTTTGAAGTCTGACATTCTCCTGAATGTATGCTTAGTGGCGTTGAGCTTTGAACTTCTTCTGACTTTGCACTTGGTGGGCCTGAAGTTTGAATTGCCCCTGAATGTGATTGGGATGAAGTCTGAAATGTTCCCGAATCTACACTTAGAGATGAAGTATGTATTGAAAGATGTTTTGGTGATTCTGATATCTGAAATTCACTACGCTGATTATTATTACCTGCTGTATTTTGATTTAGCACAGAAGGATTTGATGAAACAGTGGTCTGAGCTACACCAATGGGAATGACTGTGACCTTGAGTGGCACACCATTGGCATAGTCTATCACACGGATTGCCTTACCATTACTAGGAATGTGAATTGCTTTAGTCGCATAATTTGATGAGTTTTGTTTTTGAGTGTTTTTACCTTGACTGCTGCTATGGCCCATTTGCTGCATATCTCTGCAAAGTCCAGTCACACACCAGAACTTAAAACAGGCACTACCTGTGTGACAGCTACTTTGAAGAATAGCTGAAATGTTTTAGAATGGAAGTAGCTGACACTGAGAACATACAATTTTTTTTAATATGTGTGTGTATTGAATCACTGTTTCTAAAAATGAATAGTAAGATAATGACTGGATCTCCTTCCTTTATTTGTTAACTAAAACTAAGTGGCTCAGTAAAAAAAATAACATAGCTTTTTAATGGTTAGGCTATGTGAAATTTCTGTCAAAGTCTAAGGTATGTATGATAACTTACATTTATCAACAGATGAGTTTTCCTGTGTGTCTTATGGTGGTAAAATTATAACATATGCTTCTATTTAAAAAACTTTTAAGATAACATTTTCAATTAGATTTTTCAGATCATCCTTTTCCCAGCTTAAAACTGAACTCAAGTTAGAAGCAACCAAAAAGTATGCATTTTCTACAAGAACTTCCAAAAAGCCCTTTTGAAATACACAGTTTAGATGAATGTTATATAAAAAATGTAAGATATTTTAAAATAATGTAATTCTTTTTTTTGTTAATATTTTTTCATTAAAAAAAATATTTATATTTTCTGTATGTGAGTTCTTTAATAGATATAAGCATATAAATGTACATCAGTAATGACAGATAGGTTAAGCAAAAAACACTTTAGAATATAGCTTTAAATAAAATAAGCACAATGAGAAAAACGTTTTTAAACCTTTCAAAAAACATGTATATTTTCAACATCAGCTACAATTTTTTTCAAAAAATTAAATTTAAAAAAAAGATTTTGCTTAAGACATCATTAATATTTTAATGTGATGTGGCTTCTGGGGGTTCAAGGTTCAAGGCAAAAGAGGACTTTTTCATGTGAAATAGATCCATTATAACATGGATTCCCCAGCGGTGCAGCATGTGTACAAGCCACCCAGGACAGAAGCCAGGTAAATCGCCCCATCCCCGGTAAAATAAGTTGATACTCTTAAGAAAATATAATTTTTATAGGAAAGTAATAAGGACACTTATTTTTAACATAATAATTTTCAATAGAAAAGCTTTCGTTTCTTGATGTGAAATTTTACCCAGCAGCCAATGTTTAAAATAATTTTTATATAGCTCGCAGAAGGAAAACACAACATTTTTGGCCCACCTGCATCCAATGGATGGTAATTTTTTTAAATATTTTATGTTAGAAACCTTCGCAAAAGTGAACACAACAACTTCCTAAAGTTAAATGGTGATTGGATGAATAGTGTGGAAAGGCATAAAGGACACACAGATATTCATTATTCATTCTTAATTAGATAGAAGATATGGAGTTTAAAGTTTTGGCAGTAGAAAAGTTCACATATTTTAGGATAGCTCCTTAATTTCTTATATTACATAATTTCTCCTTTGGCTTTTCTTTTATTAGGATAAAAAGCTACAGTTTCTTTTAAAATGTTCAATCTCAGAAGCTAATTTAGGAGGAGGACTTTGCCACCCCTAACTTAGTGCTGCCCAGGGCATTTTCCCCCCTTGCCCCCTCGCTACGTCACTGGGGTTTTCAACCTATTGGTGGCGATTCCTTTCTTCTGGGTTTTTTTATTACCTTAATAATAATGCATATTTTAATTGTATTTGGGGTTGGGGTCACTTTGCTTTTATAAAAAGGGGTCGCCACCAGGATGGGAACCTGCGCACTTTAGAGTCCTACTTATATGACTTATCAGTTTTTCTCAAAATGATGTGATTCTGCCTTTATTCTAAGCAATATATTTATCATCATTTCATTAGGTACGAGGAAAGAAAAAGGTTGTGGAGACAATGTGGCACAACAGGAAAAAATGTGTCTGCTAATACAGGTCATAATTCAGCCGTGTCTTATCTATTAAAGACGCTCCTGCTGTACAGAAGATTATTGCATCCTATGCTTATCCCGTGTTTCGAATAGTTCTCTCCAGATTAACATTATAATGGGGAGTGTAGACTTTTTCAAGCCATCTTAATAGCTATTAGTATTTAGTATTAGCAATAACATTTAATAATTTAAGGTTAAATTGCAGAAACTAAAATTTGAGTTTGCATGATTCATAAATGACATTCTCATTCAATGCATAATTTATAATTATAGTATTATTATTATTATTAAATTATACTTATATAAGTTAATCATGATCATGTAATTGTATTTATTTTAATAACAAATAATGTAATGTAAATTTTAAATAGTCTAAGTATTAATTACATGTAGTAACATATATAAAATGTATTTAAGTATTTATCATATAATTTTATAATTATAATAATGATAATGTAAGATAAATTAGGCATATAAATTATAAATATTTATATATTATATAAATATAGGCCTAGACCTGCATTTAATTATATTTCACATAAAATATTATATTAATAAATTAATTAAAATTATTATGGTAAAGTAAAGTGATAATGATAAAACAAAATTAAACATACTAGATCTAGTAATACTAGTACATAGGGTTACCATACTTGTTAAATGGAAAAAGAGGACACTAAATTTTAATCAAATATGGTCAATATTAAGTGTTGTACAAATAAAATTTATGTTAAACTAAATAAAATAGTGTTCTTATATAATTATAAGCTTGTATTAACTGAGTGTTCAGTGCATCACACTAGCTGACTGAAAAGAAACAGTAATTATACTAATCAGTAAGTAACTAAATTTTAAAAAAATTACTGAAGTTTAGCAAATTCGAATGTATGGTAACTAGGCCTGTCAACGGGTACCCGGGACCCGGGTACCCGTTGCCCGCGAGATTACCCGGGTAGTAAAATTCCGCCCGGATACCCGTGAAAATGTGGCTTCAATGTCTATATTAACCAAACATTGGGTTTACGATTGTCGATGTTGTTTATCTACCCTCTCCTCCTCCCTCCATTCGATTGTGTTTCGTGTACTCATTACAGCCCAAAAACTGATTATAATAATACACCAAAATGTGTAATTTTAATAAATTAGTTACTAACAGTGTAATATGGATAAGGGCCCGTCCATAAATGACGTTACGCACCTAGAGGAGGAAGGGGTCACAAATTTGTGACAAGGGGAGGGATATAAACAAGGGGAATAAATGTGACGACACATCAAAACTTGCAACTTTAAATAAAAGTTCCACTGAAATATTTGATTGCTTACAATTTATTTAATGACGTTTTACATGGATTTAAGTGAGTAGCGATTTTTAAATCCTTTATATTAACTCGTGGTGTCTGCGGCCGACCTTGCTTGCTTGCTTGTCGCCAAAACTTTTGATCGATTTTCACCCCCTCTTGCTCGCAAGATAGCGAGCTGAAATTTTGCAGGCAGTTTCGTACCGATCATAAAAACAATGTATCAAAATTTCAGATCGATCGCATGTACCGTAATTAAATTATTGATTTTTTAGATTATTTTATTTATTCCTATGTATCATGCTATTTTTTTGAAATAGAGCGTCGCGGTGCGTATTATATTGAACAACCTTTCTGTCGCGCAATAAGGTGCGTATTTTATTGACAGCTCTTTTTATAAACATATTCCTGATCAGTGCGCATTATATTAAACATGTTTTACGACACAACTGCAATTTTGTATTTCTGGATGGTCTGACGCTGCGTATTATAATGAACATTCTTTTAATTACTTCTCGTACATAAAGGATTTATAGTCAAAAACTTGGTTTTTTACGGGTTGTTCTTATTAAATCCTTTATATTAACTCGTGGTGGCTGCGACCGACCTTGCTTGCTTGCTTGTCGCCAAAACTTTTGATCGATTTTTAACCCACTTGCTCGCAAGTTAGCGAGCTGAAATTTTGCAGGCAGTTTCGTACCGATGATATAAACAATGTATCCAAAATTTCAGATCGATCGCATGTACCGTAATTAAATTATTGATTTTTTAGATTATTTTATTTATTCCTATGTATCATGCTATTTTTTTAGATAGAGCGTCGCGGTGCGTATTATATTGAACAACCTTTCTGTCGCGCAATAAGGTGCGTATTTTATTGACAGCTCTTTTTATAAACATATTCCTGATCGGTGCGCATTATATTAAACATGTTTTACGACACAACTGCAATTTTGTATTTCTGGATGGTCTGGCGCTGCGTATTATAATGAACATTCTTTTAATTACTTCTCGTACATAAAGGATTTATAGTCAAAAACTTGGTTTTTTACGGGTTTTTCTTATTAAATCCTTTATATTAACTCGTGGTGTCTGCGGCCGACCTTGTCGCCAAAACTTTTGATCGATTTTTAACCCACTTGCTCGCAAGATAGCGAGCTGAAATTTTGCAGGCAGTTTCGTACCGATGATAAAAACAATGCATCAAAATTTCAGATCGAAGGCATGTACCGTAATTAAATTATTGATTTTTTAGATTATTTTATTTATTCCTATGTATCATGCTATTTTTTTAGATAGAGCGTCGCGGTGCGTATTATATTGAACAACCTTTCTGTCGCGCAATAAGGTGCGTATTTTATTGACAGCTCTTTTTATAAACATATTCCTGATCAGTGCGCATTATATTAAACATGTTTTACGACACAACTGCAATTTTGTATTTCTGGATGGTCTGGCGCTGCGTATTATAATGAACATTCTTTTAATTACTTCTCGTACATAAAGGATTTATAGTCAAAAACTTGGTTTTTTACGGGTTTTTCTGATTAAATCCTTTATATTAACTCGTGGTGTCTGCGGCCGACCGACCTTGTCGCCAAAACTTTTGATCGATTTTTAACCCACTTGCTCGCAAGATAGCGAGCTGAAATTTTGCAGGCAATTTTGTACCGATGATAAAAACAATGTATCAAAATTTCAGATCGATCGCATGTACCGTAATTAAATTATTGATTTTTTAGATTATTTTATTTATTCTTATGTATCATGCTATTTTTTTGAAATAGAGCGTCGCGGTGCGTATTATATTGAACAACCTTTCTGTCGCGCAATAAGGTGCGTATTTTATTGACAGCTCTTTTTATAAACATATTCCTGATCAGTGCGCATTATATTAAACATGTTTTACGACACAACTGCAATTTTGTATTTCTGGATGGTCTGACGCTGCGTATTATAATGAACATTCTTTTAATTACTTCTCGTACATAAAGGATTTATAGTCAAAAACTTGGTTTTTTACGGGTTTTTCTTATTAAATCTTACAATTTATTTAATGAATTTTTTTTTAATCAGTGCTTCTCAATTTGCCGGTCGGTAGGCCATCAGACGCTAGTTTGCGTAAGCTATCAAGACACGAAACTTAAATCTAATTATAATCCTTAAGTTTGAGAATCCACAAGATAATATATGAAATTGTTACACTGCGTCGTTTCTTATCTTATCTTATCTTATCTGTTTACAGACGCTCCTTCTATACAGAAGATTATTGCGTCCTACGCTTATCTATGGTTTGTGTTTAGTCCTGCATTTTTATTAGAGATTTAAATGTTGATAAAGTGTTGGTTTTCCTGGATTCTTCAGGCAACCCATTCCCATGTTGACATCAAAGCATTTGTGATGTAACCGCAGCTCCGTTTGGTTCTCTCGAACTTTTTTGCCCGTTACCCCAAAATATACAAGTTTATGTGTGCGTTATCCCCCCCCCACCCAACCCCCAGACTCTAGGTCCTGCTCACATGACTCGGGGATTTGGGGGAGCGTCGTTATCCCCCCCTCCCCCGAAAATGCTACTGGTGAGTTTCACATGCATGACACGTGTCTAAAAATGATCTGAATAGGATTATGTGTAGATATTTTAAGTCAAAGCGACACGGAATTTCCTTTTTCTTTAAAAGGGGAGGGGGGAGGGAATCTATTTGATAGAATTAAAAACGTTTTAAGTTTGATATAATTGTTTGATTGGTTTTTGGTCAAACGCCCCTGGCCATTCTAGTCTTCTAGATTGTAGATATAATGGTAAATGAGCCCATTTAAAATTAGCCAAGAATTCATTAACTTTATTGAATGCATCAAATTCTTGACATCGCAATTCGAGAGGAGCACAAAACAACTTTTCTTCTTAGCTCAGTTTTTAAGGCATTAATTTTAAATATCACAGAAAGGATACGTGATACAGACAAGTCATGTGGATTAAGATTATGGTCACTCGTGTCAATATAAATGAAAGTAGGGTAGATTTAGGTGTCTTCGTAGGTAAGAAATCTACATAGTTGCCAAATTTTTAAAAAATGCATTTTCTGGAAGGAACCGGTTCAATAATGGACATATGTTCCAAGTATACACGTGCACATGACGTATTTTAATATATCTATTGGATTGTAGTGGATGTTATATGTCCCAAATGAGTCTGCATTACCCCCAAGAATTCCCTTTTTGACCTCAGATGAGGTTATTTACCTCTGTTCGCCGACCTCTTTCTTACGGGATGCCCGTCAGTCAATTGAGGGATTTTTTAAAAATACATTTTAAAAATGTTATTTTTAAATAATTTTTTTTCTAAACAAAGACGTTAACCATGATGATTAATAGTCAATGTTTAATTTGTATGCATTAAAATAAAATATAATCTAAGGATGTTAACACAGCTCGTTTTCTGAAGGCCAGTTAAACGTTTTTAAAAAATGCTTCACGCGGGTTACGATATTACAATGTAGATATTCACTAAATAAATAATAAATACTTAAATGACAATAAAAGTGATTTGAAACATACTTATTTTCAAACAGAAAATAAGTTTTTTTGTTGTTTTTTTGTTTGTTTGTTTGTTTGTAGTTGTTGTTTTGTTGTTTTTTTTTGGGGGGGGGTCAAAGATTTGTGACGTATTTTTAGAGGGGGGGTCTAAGTTTTTGTGACGACGCGTGACGAGGGGGAGGGAGGGGGGTCAAAAATCGGCAAAAATCGCGTGACATCATTTATGGATGGCCCCTTAGGGTAATCCTGCAGTTTCTACACGTATATTATTTCACAGCAAAATTTTATTTTCTCATAAGAACTTACGTTTCTAATTTATTATATGTTGTATTTTAAGCTATTTCTGCGCTAATTTGTAAGTCTTATTAATTTCTAAGGCATTTTTTCTGCTCTCTATGATACATAATCCTGTCACGATACCCTCCATTTTGTTTATCTAGTGCCCTGCTTGCCAGATGTTTTTTACCCATGCTAAAATAAATTTACTGACTGAAGATTTTTTTTTAAAGTATTATTCATCTATTTTAATGTTCTTAGAAAATAAATAAATATTTTAAAGTAAAGACACTTTCATTTTTTATTTCGTTACTAGATGGTTGATTCTTATTTTGTTTGTTTTTAGGTGAGAAAATTTCATTTGGCATCTTACTGACTGTGACAACTGTTAGGTCTCGGATGTTAAGGTGGATTGTTCCTTGCTCTCCGCTGCATACACACTCAATAGATGACACAAGATTGGGTACAAGTCAATGTTTATTCTACTGTATACAACTGTAAACTCTGGCTGTCCCGACTCGACCATCCTGGGCCCATGCTCAAGTCCTCTTGACACCCGTGTCTAAGTCCCCTCGGCCCAACCCGACCGCTTCTGGGTGACGTTAAACCTCAACTCTGTGTTACACTGTAACTCCCCGGTCTACCCCGACCGGTCTCACTACACAACTCTGCGCCTCCTGGTCTCGACTCAACTCCTCTCTTATAAACCCCAAAACCGGTCTCAACTGACCCTGTGTGACCAGGAGTTCACACAAAACATTATATTCATGAAACGTGTTCACCCGGTAAACTAGCATTCACTCAGTGATTCTCATACCCCTGACAACAACCCGGCAAGTAGGGTGGTAGATAAACAAAATGGATGTATCCTACTCCAATTATGTGGCTTCAAGGGCCGAAAAATGCTTTAGAAATTAATAAGACTTACAAATTAGCGCTGTTTGTATTCTCATTCTCATTATAACTATATTATAATTATTATTTTTGGATAAGTATTGTTTAAATGTTAGTAGTCTAGTCTAATACTAATAGACTATTACTATTACTATTAATCTATTAAAAATTAAGTAGTCCTAAATAAAGTTTAAAATAGTTAATTTACACTGAACACATTATGACACATTGTGACAATCATTGTATCATTGTCATTAAGAAGCCTATAAACTATTAAATGTACTAATACTCTATTAAATCATTTGGCTAATTATCGCTTTCGTGGCCAAGATGGTGGCTAGTCATTTCCGGGCGAAGTGACGTCACTTCGACGCTACCGTTGCTATACACAAGTTACAATTTTGTTTTTCATGGATTAACTCCCCTTGCCCTTTGTATTTTACTCGATTGCCTCCCCTTGTAAAGTATCTTGTCCGTTGGTCTTCATACGCATCACTTATTAATTTCGAATAAAATTTAATGATTAGACTAGTGCAAGACCGGGATTAAACAAGTAGGCGAGGGCCGCAGGCCCGAGCGCAGGGGCTAAAATGAAGCAATCCGGCGCATAATCTAGTTTTTATTTCAATGGTACAAAAAACATGCGGCACTATATGCTATGATGCGCATGTAAATGCACAACAGCCCGCGAAAATTCCTGGTGGGCCAATTCTTTTCGCCTGAAATTCCGGGTGCAGTAGAATCGCGGTTGACGGTTGAAAGTTTTCTGAATTTTGGTGTAAAATTGTGTCTTTCCATATTCGGGATTCAGACGTATGAACAGTGAGTATAATTTTTTACTTACTATTTTTCGCTGTTTTCCAAACTCGGCAGGTTGCTAAAATAGCCTATAATTTTTTTAGTAACATTTTGCTGTTTTCCAAAATTGTCATGTTTCTAAAAAAAGCTAAAAATTTGAGAATCCCTGTTCCCCTCGGTCCCCTAAATTCCAATGCTCTGCACTACTTTCCGGGGGTCACGTGCCTTAGTCTTAGCAACAACGGTGGCCGTCCAGAAATGACTAGCCGCCATCTTGGCCACGGAAGCGATAATTTACCAATCATTTAATAAATCTATTACCATTAGTCTTACTACTCTTAGTAGTGTATTTTAGGCTCGTTATAGTAGCACTAGTAACTAGTGCTAGTTAAGTTAGTGAAGTTAGTAGTAGTAGTAGTTAGTAGTAGGCCCTCTATCCCGACTATATGACTATATTGTCTATATAGTCTATATCACTATATACTATATACTAAGATAATACTAATTAATACTATATGCGGCAATATGCTATGGGCCATGGCATGGCATAGACTATCACAATCATAGACTGTGAAACTGTGATAGACAATAACTTTAACTTATAAATATAAATTCATGCATACACAAAATTAAATGTAAATTTTTAAATGGGAAGGAAACAATTGAAACATCCATCTGAATCTGTTAATTAATATTATATATAACTGAAAAAAGTAACAAAAAAGTGAAAGTTGAGCTTACTTAGATGTATTTACTAACTTGACTTACCAGACTATCAATCACCTTGCGTTCACTAGCAGTCCAAAACAAGAAGCTGATTCTGCTTCTGGCAGCTATTGAACACTAAAAACTCATTAGGTTTAAACTTAAACTTACACACTAAACGAGTAAATCGGTTGATATTAATTGGAAATCCCCAAAAAAACATTATCAGTTTTATTTTCATGAGTAGAGCTACATGTACATCAAAAAGTTCAACAAGATTAACTGTAGCGTATTAGTATTAGTGAGAACAAATTAAGTTTAAAAAGTTAAAGTACTTAAGTCTTAAGCCTAAAAAGTCAATTAGTTGCATCTTATGTCTAAGGAACGACGAAAGTTGTGCCGAAATTTATTTCTTTTAAAACTTATTTTATTACATATATAAAAATCAAAGTATGTATTTATTATTTATGTATGCGTGTCTTTTATTGTTTTATAGCTGACTAAACCTTTCATCTGATCGCCATGAAACTTTAGGAGATTGTTGAGTACCCTTACGGGATGGTAACTGGCAAAAAAAATTAAATTGAACATTGACACTCATGGTCATGGGGGTCGGGGGCCCAAAAATGCCAAAATGTCTTTTTTTTTCCTTTATGATTATGAGCTATATAAAAATTAGTTTAATCGTTAGCTACTTGGAAAATGAATGGATCTTGAGATCTTGACCAAACTTGGTACATTCAAACTTGATAGCCCATATAAAAATATTAAAGTACCATAGCGCATTGAACTCCTAATGTCCTTTCCTTTGGGGCCGGGCGCCCAAATCGTCTTTTTTTTCGTGCGTTTAAGACTTTATTCCCATTATGATTTTACACGATCTTGAAAAATATTGTCAAATATATCTAACATGGTCCAGATTGAAATAAACAGGTATTTTACAGTTAATTTCTTGTACTGATTCACTGATTGGGCCCGGGGGCCCTTAATGTCGTTTTTGCTAATAGGGGCCGTCCATAAATGACGTCACGCACCTAGGAGGGGGGGTGGTCCACACATTTGTAACGATGTGTGACGGGGGGAGGGGGGTGTTTGAGAAATGTGACGTCACATCAAAACTAGTAACTTTAAATAAAAGTTCCACTTAAATATTTGATTTCTTACAATTATTTTATGACTAGGGGCAAGTACCCGGCTCCCGCCCGGGTTTAACAACAACAGCAACAAAACAAAAACAACAACAAAAAAACAAAACAACAACAAAAACAACAAAACAACAAAAACAAAACAACAACAAAAACAACAAAAACAACAACAAAACAACAAAAACAAAACAACAACAAAAACAACAACAAAACAAAAACAAAACAACAACAAAACAACAACTACAACAACAACAACAAAACAACAACTACAACAACAACAGCAACAACAACAAAGCAACAACAACAAAACAACAAATACAACAGCAACAACAACAAAGCAACAACAACATGAAGGACATTGTCGTCGCAGGGCAAGGGATGTGGACAACAACAACAACAGCAAAAACAACACAAAAGCAACAACAGCAACAACAACAAAAACAACAACAGCAACAACAACAAAAACAAACAACAACAAAAACAACAACAACAAAACAACAACAAAACAACAACTACAACAACAACAACAACAACAACAAAGCAACAACAACAAAGCAACAACAACAAAACAACAACTACAACAACAAAAGCAACAACAACAAAGCAACAACAACAAAAAAATTATTTTATGGCGATAATCGCCTTCTTGTTAATCTCGACACCAAAATGTTTATTAATTTGCGTCATTATTTTACGTCTTAATTTTCAATAATTTTTATTTTATATAGCTCATATAGGGAAAAACTACATTTTGGGCCCCCGGGCCCCAGTATCTTATATATATGGAACGAAACCTGTTTAATAACCTTTCCGGTATAATTTTGTGTACGTGTACCAAATTTCACGTTATTTGGTTGTCTGGATCTTGAGTTATTAGGGAACAGACAGACAACACAAATGCGGCTTATATATATAACTAGGGGCAAGTACCCGGCTTCGCCCGGGTTTAAAATAAGGTTTTCTGTAGAAGCGTACACAACTGTTTACTTGCATGCTATAAAATGGTACATTTAACAGTGTATGTGCTGCATGGCTTAATTTCAAGGATGTCACCATCCTCATCTTTCACAATAACAGTTTTGAGATCTTCAAATGAAATAGGTCCCCGAATATGGTGCAGCAGGAGGCGCATGTGAAATGCTTCTCTGTTGTGAGGATGCACAGTGTACACTCTTCCCAAGGCATTGTCTGTCACATATCCCGGGAAGTCTGCAAGAGGTATACCTTTTTTCGGATTTGCCAGACCTTTTGACTGGCATCCCAGCGAAAATGTCTAGGCACTTCAGAATACAGCAATGTTTTTGCAAGAGGATCTGTTTTGCAGAGATCAAAAAACGCTGTTAATGTAGTCTTTGTTGGAGTGTCTGTCAAATGTGCTGTTGGCTGTCCTGGTTTATAGTATACTCCTTGGCCTCCTTCAAGATGTACTGCCAAGTGAACAACTGTTGGATACCTTTGATGGATGGGAAAGTTAAGCAGGCGCCACACTGCCTCACTGCTACTAATGTATCGTCCTTGTTGATAATTAATTGGTAACCCCATCAAGCCTGTTCGGCATTTCATTTGCAACAGTAAACATGGCTGCATCACTTCCCTTGGTAACATAATTGCAAATCTACTTGATGCTTGTGTTTCTATGACGTACATAGGTCATTCCATCCTGTGCATATTCATGCATGTAACGGGGCCCTCCACTGAAGGATGAAGGCAGCACCACTAATTTGCCAAGATTTTCAGAAGTCACATTGTTGTCATTCCTTACTGCCTCTAATAGTACACCATAGTCCTCAGCTCTAAGTTTTGTTTGGTTGAGTCTGATGAAACGCAATCTCTCATTCTCAACCTTAGCATACATATCCACTATGTATTGCTGGAAAAGGCGCGGGCATCTGAGGAGTGTATTAAATTCGTTGACTCTTTGCATCATGCGATATGCATAGTAGTCATTGCTTGTGGCCTTGTTTACATCTTTTATGTTCAAATCATAGCCATCTTCTCCTCTAACAAATAGCAGAGGATACTGAAGTGGATCATATGACCTGTGAGTGTCTTGAATCCTTTGAAGTGGCATTTGTGAGCAACTTCTTGAATGCAGCACAATGTCTCTACGATCACCTAGCTCTCCAGCAATCATGATGCCACTTCACTAACAGATGGTGCATTGAATCTGCCTTTGTGTTCCTTTAATGGTGCTTTGCCGGAAATTTTGATTTTGTAGTCCACTTGAGTGTTATCCATAATCTCAGCAGCCATTTTAAATGACCTCACATAGCTGTTATGCTGATGCAGCATTCTTTGCAGTTTGAGGACAATGTTTCTGTCAACAGGACTGTCAAGCAAATCCAGTCGTCTTTGCACTTGCTCATCTTCTCCCAAGAAGTAAATCTGGAGATATTTGCTGTCTACAGCATTGACTGGATGAAGAGGTCCAGCATGGTGGTACACTTGGCCTTGGACCTTGAATGTTGGTGTCCACCCGTTATTCACGACAACATTAGACTTGAAGGAAGTCACGGCAAACATATTATTGAATAGTCTAATAAGTTTCACAAAGTCCTTTGATTGTGCAGTTTCACCATTCAACAGAATGCACAATGGTTCTGGTGGCTTTAGAATTGGGGGCAGTTTGACTTTACCACTGGAACAGCACATGCCTGGAGTTTCTTTGCTCAGCTGTTTCAGCTGCTCTGGGAACTCTGTGGCGGACCTGATCTGAAACAGTGTAAAGTAAAAAAATATGTAATTTGCAAACAAATTTATAAAAATATATACGTAATCTTGTTAGAGGCGCAACATTAACAGACATAAAAATAAACCATTTCATAACATTTAGTTCACAACAAAAAACACACACACTCACTGATTCACACATGTGCACACAAATACTTAAACGCACACCCACAGCGGTATATTAACAATTAAAAATATATATTAAAATAATCACTGCTCTTTTCACTTTGTTTCCTATTTACAAATTAATATGAACTCAAACTATGACGTCACATCACATTATTTTATGGCAATAAACGCCATCTTGTTAATCTCGACACCAAAATGTGTAATATTTTACGTCTTAATTTTCAATAATTTTTATTTTATATAGCTCATATAGGGAAAAACTACATTTTGGGCCCCCAGCCCCCAGTATCTTATATATATGGAACGAAACCTGTTTAATAACCTTTCCGGTATAATTTTGTGTACGTGTACCAAATTTCACGTTATTTGGTTGTCTGGATCTTGAGTTATAAGGGAACAGACAGACGACGGACAGACAACAAATGCGTCTTATATATATAGAGATAGAGACGTTTTACATGGATTCACACGTATAGGGTTGGTCATTATTTACCGGAAGTCTAATAATAGACTCGATCTATAACTAGGTCACCGCCTGAGGTGCCGTAAGGTCAAGTAGTTAATATTTATTCATAACTATTAGAGGGAATGCACTCATTGAAATTATCTAAAACTTGTTCAAAAGCTTGATTTTATAGAATTTTAAAGAAAAATATAAGGTCATATTATTTGATATATTATATAATGCGAAATAGAGCTTCCTTGCGAGGGTGAATTTAATATTAATATGTAAATATACAGACTATACTGTTGACTATACTTTTTTATTTTTAGTTCATTCGCTCATTCGTCCGAGAATTTTATTCATTCATACTATTTACTTCTAAAACTAATGATGTAATTATAATTAAAGTCATAATCTTAGTGTAAGTTTATTACTAATAAATACTAAGGCATATATAATTATCTTATCTTATCTGTTTACAGACGCTCCTTCTATACAGAAGATTATTGCGTCCTACGCTTATCTATGGTTTGTGTTTAGTCCTGCATTTTTATTAGAGATTTAAATGCTGATAAAGTGTTGGTTTTCCTGGATTCTTCAGGCAACCCATTCCACGCCCGAATTCCGGACGGGAAGAAGGAAAACTTGTATGTGTTTGTTCTTGCATACGGAATAAGGAAGGTGTTTTTATCCTTATGTCTATCTGAGGGTTGTATTAAGTTATCTTTGTGTTGTATTTCTAAATTAGAATTAATTGCTTTATGTATGATTACTACTTTGCTTTTGGTTCTTCTATCCTCTAGTGTTTCAAGGTTTAATGATTTAACTAATGGTGTTATTCTTGTCAGTTTTGAATATTCTCCAGTAATGAATCTGGCAGCTCTTTTTTGAATTTGTTCTAGTTTATCAATGTTTTCTTTGGTGGATGGGTCCCATACAGAAGATGCATATTCTAGTACAGGTCTCACCAAAGTGAGGTAGCATTTTAGTTTTATATCTCTATTACATTTGTTAAAGTTTCTTTTTATAAAGCCTAAGGTTTTGTTTGATTTTTTAATAACTTCATTGACATGGGGATTCCAGGATAGTTTCTCATTTATTAAGACTCCTAAGTATTTTGCATCTTTAGTTTGGGTCAGTTCTTTTCCATGAATGTAATATTTTGAATTTATTTGTTTCTTTTTCTTTGTTACTCTTAACAGTTGACACTTTTCTGGGTGGAAAGACATACTCCAGTTAGTTTCCCATTTTATCAATTCATCTAAGTCTTTTTGTAAAATTTTGCTGTCTTGTTCTGATTTAATTGTTCTATAGATTATACAATCATCAGCAAATAACCTAACTTTTGTACCTGTTGAGATGTTGTTGGGTAAATCATTTATATAAATTAAAAAGAGTAAGGGACCTAGCACAGTTCCTTGTGGAACTCCTGAGTTAACCTTTATTGGTGCAGATTTAGATCCCTTATTATATAATTTATATGAAAAAACGAAAACAATTTATTTTAAATATAAGTTTGTTAGCACTAGTCACTAGTACTAGTGGCGACGGCCGGAACGACCGCTTACACTTTCACTCATCTTAAATAAATGCTTAGGCTTATTTATTTAAATTAAAATATCAATAGATGGTTATATTATGTAATATTATATTATGCGAAATGGAACGTCCTTGCGAGCATGAATTATGTAAATGAATTATAATTAGTGACTCTGCATCTGCTCTGACTGATGAGGCTCTAGTAATAAGTCATAAGTTAGTAGTAATAATATAATTACTAGTAACTAGTTCTAGTTGCTCGTTCGTCCATGAAGTGTATTCTTTCATACTATGATGTAATTATAATTAAAGTCATAATCTTAGCGTAAGTTTATTACTAATAAATACCAAGGCATATATTTTATAAGGCAAGGACCAAGGAAAACAATATTAAAATCAGTGGCGTCACTAGGGGGTGCGGGGGGGGCCGCCCCGGGTGACACCCAAGCCTAAAATTTACTGTGTACGATTTTATGTCAGAAAAAAAGAAGACACATTTTTTTTACTAGAATGAAATTTAGAAATACAATGAAGTACGTTTAAACCGAAAACTTATTAATAAAATAAAATATCAGTTAACAGGCAATAATAAAACGTCTCCACAAGCTACCATAAAACTAATTAGGAAAAAAAGGAAAGAAAAAGCCGCACAATTAAAAAAGGCTGGACATAAAAGAAGCGGCGTCTTTTGTTTTAGAAGAAAATCCAACATACTGGGCTTTGACATACCGACACACGGAGTCAGCCTGTGAGGCCAATCCCAACTCACTACTTCCTCCACGACAATTGAGGGAGGGGGGGGATACGATTTTTCCTCAAAAAATAGATAGATAGGTTTTATTTATTTTTATTTATAGGAAAATAAGTAATAAGGTATTTAACGTGTTTGAGTTATTTTTTTTATATTTATAATAATTAAACATGCATATCTATGTTAATGTAATGTACTCTAAGAAACATGATTTTCGTATTTTTCTTGAGAATAAGTACTGTTTAAAATAACCTTTAGCACTAAATTAATTTCACATAAAAACATTTCAGTCTTTTCGATTTCGTATGAAACGATTTTCACTGATAGATCGAGTGATGCGTACGTTCGGCAGCCCAAGTAAAGTTGATTTTGAACGACGCGATCAGAGCCGCACCTGCAGCAAAGAATTTTTAACGTTGAAAACCGTCTTGTCTGAACATTATAAAGCATATTACTGAATATATAATCTATTAAATTCAAGTATTTTGTCTAAAATTCATGATTCCAAATTCTTGGAGCAGCAAAGTAAACCAGTTGAATCCTTTATTTAATATTTGTTAAAACAAAGAAGGATAGTGAGAATCTTCTCGAATTATTTTTGAGTCAAAATGAAACATTAGGGCCTATACCTTTTCCTGGTTAAATAATTCTTTAATAATAATTGACTAATTTTGAAAGAAAGTTACAAAAGTAAGCCAAATGACACTTAAATTTTGGACACGTTCAAAAGTTCGACGAATTTTAGAAAAATTTTGTTCTTTTAAAGTATGACACACAAGACTTAAACTTTAAAAAATGGCATTCAATTAATTAATTAACTTTTTTCAATTTAAGGCTTGTTTGACATTCGCCCCCTAGAATAACAATCTTCTAAGTTGGGTTTTTGACAAAAATGAATTATTGCCGCTGGGATACTGTCCATGTTTCAATCTATCATAGCACAAATTGTGAAAGGTGTATCGTGAGACAATTTTGTTGGTAGAACAAAATAACAAGGTCCTAACTCAATATAGGTCTATCAAACATCACATAGAACATTATTATAGGGGAGCGAATGTCGGGAACATTGTCCTTCTTTAAATGATAAATTTTGGCACATGCATGTCATTAAAGAGCGCACGTTGAAATGAATGAAATTTTTTAATAAAACAAACCCGTAAAAACAAAATTTTTGACTATAAATCCCTTATATATGAGACATAACTAAAAGTATTGATTATGTTCAAACGCGACAAACATTTACAGACTGAATCTGTCTTAACTTGCCTTTGCTTTATAACCCCTGGGGGGCGGGTGGGAGAGGTGAAAGGTCTGGTCACCGATCGCTGGACCGAGCTCAGCGGGACATGTAAAATGTAAACAAAAGCACGCCGGTACACCTGGTTAAAACACGAGATGTGTTCACCGATGGCTGGTGTGAAGTCAAGTGACCCGTAAAATGTAAACAATAGCGACTTCTACATATAGTTTTATATAGATAAGCTAAAATGCATTAACTTAATTACGGTACGTTCGATTGATCTGAAATTTTGATACGATGCATTGTTAGGTGACACGGGTCCGTGTGCCAAATTTCAGCTCGATGCCTTCACAGGAAGTTGGTCATTTTTTTCTTTTGTTTTTTCCGCCCGAAGACGAACGACAGACAGAGACGGCGGTGAAGTTAATATAAGGGATTTAAAAACACAAACGAATCGTGTAATGAAAACAATAGATTTGAGCTTTATTATTAGACAAATACAAAGCTCAACGTTACACCTTTAACAATTTGTGCTATGATAGATTGAAACATGGACAATATCGCAGCGCTTTTAAAATCAGAACAACTTGGAATTTCAGTAGAGAACAGACCCAGGTTGAAGAAAAGGGTGACAGGTGAGAAAACAAGAGATGCTGGACTAACTCTGCAAGAAGAAAACAAAAGGTCGATGTTTGAGTGTATTGGTCGTTTCCATTCTGAATTCCAGATCAGATCAAGTGCAATCAAGGAAGTAGCAACCATGTTTGAGGCTGTTCAAGCTAAAAGCTTGATATCTACCACTGAAGAAGAATTACTAAAGTCCATTCCAAGGTTGTCCACTTTCTATGATGAGTTGTCAGAAGAAGAGCTTTTATTAGAAATACCAAGGCTGAGACTGAGAAGGCACCTGAGGACAGCAGAGATCGGTCTCAAAGAGGCTGAAGACTGGTCCGTACTTGACGTTTTGAAATTTGTAGCTGAATGGGACTTCATATAATCTCTCCCCTATCTCACATTGAGTTTACGATTATTTGTTACAATCTGTGTGTCTGTGGCTTCTTGTGAAAGGAGTTTTTCATAGCTAAAGCTTATACTTAAAGTAGAATTATTTGCGATCTACAATGGGGCAGTCAAGGCTTCTGATCTTGCCATGTTATCCATTGAGAGTGATTAGGCACAAGAAATAGATTTCGATGACGTAATTAACAAGTTTTCAGTTTTAAAAGCCAGAAAAGCTAAATTCTGATTTTTTAAAAATATATTTATTGACATTGTATTTTGAATTTTTACATATTAATCTGATAGTTGCTGATTTGAAAACCCAAAACAGAACGGTTACAATCTTACCTCATTTGAAGTTGTACTGTAATGATTGGTAATATAATCTAATTTTGGTAATGTAATGTAATTGTTGTAAATTTTAATGAAACGCAATGTAGATGCAAGTTTGTGAAATTTGAAAATATTACAGTTATTTAACCGTATTACTTAAAATTAATAATTTTATGTTAAAATTTAAAAAATTTAAAATTAACATTTTTTCTATTTAGTTCTTCGTTTTTAAATGTTACAATATTTTACCTATCGACTTTAAATTCAACTTTTCTCCTAATGCTTTTGTAACAAACATTTGATCTATATTTTCAAACGTTACTAAAGAATCTGTTTGTTCCCGGTATTTGGCGGACTCGAGGAGATTTATGGGGCAAGTCGTGGGGGGGGGGTGACACCAAGAGGAACCGCCCCGGGTGACACCAACCCTAGTGACGCCTCTAATTAAAATACATATATGTTAATATTTGACTACGCTAGGACTAGTGTTTACCGTAATTACGACTATCGAACGAACGCTTACACTCATCTTTAAATAATGTAAAATATGTTAAGGCTTATTTATTAAAGTTTTAAGTCTTCGACATTTTAATAATTTTTTCGGCTGCAAAAATAAGTGTAAAGAAATATTTTTTGCACAAAAAATTGCACCTAGAAGATTGTTTTTAGTGAGATCAATGTATCAAAATACACTGTTGTAATGGAAATTTCTGAAACGGAGTGATTATTCCCACAGCTGTGGGAATATTGTTCAGCATTATTCACACAGTCACGCATGAGCATTGGTGTTTTATTGTTTATTTATAATTATGATTTAAAAAATTTGCGGATAACTTGAGCATCGTTAGAGCAGTTGATAGGCCGATAGGCGGAGGGAAACTGCATGAGTCGAGTAAGGGATCGAATCCCTGCACACTGCACGGTCGTCTTATTTAAATTAAAAAAATTAATAAATATATTTATTTTAATTTGAAAAAAACAAAACAAAAACAACCACAATGAGAGTGCTAGAACTTGAAAGACTTTTAAAGTGAGATATTATTTATTTTTATATACTCTACACCAGGGGTCGGGAAACCATGGCCCGTGAGTCGTGAGCCAGATGTGGCTCTATAACTACTATAAGTCTATTGATGGCTGCATATTGCCCATTATGTCTCTCAGACAAATGTTCGATTATTAAAAAAAAAGTTTATTCAGATTCCTTTGATCTACATATTAATTGCATATTAAAACACAGCATAATAATGTTATTAGAAAGAATTCAGAGACATAATTATTGTACTTTTAGTTTTGAAATTACACGAAATGCACACATTTACTTGAATTTTTAGTTTTCAACATAAAGTATGGCTCTCACACAATTACTTTTCAAATTATGTGGTGTTTATGATTACATTATGGCTCTCTCAGACAAAAAGTTTCCCGACCCCTGCTCTACACCAATAGATATCAATAAGCAATGATTAGTAGTAATAATAAATTATAGATTATTAAAATAAAAAATATATATTTCATTACGGGGAGGGGGTGGCTAGAAAAACGTCAAGTCATTTTATGTCTGACTTACTGACTTCAACAGATAGCAAAATGACCGGTACTAAGATTAGACGTAATAATAACTACATACCAGTAATGGAATATTTTTTCTTTAAAAGTTAACACAAATAGAGAGGTAAAAACAATTTATTAAAACTATTAGTAATACTTAAATACTTTAAATGCCCAAATTCTTCTGTGAAATTATTTTGATAATCGTAATGAATAATGATGTCGATGTTCATGTATAGTGAATAGGCTATATAATATATACTACATTAATATTAATATGTAAAAGCCTATTTAAAATTTACAAATTAAATACAAAGGCATTCACTTTTAGTACTAACAAGGCTAACGACCTATAGTCTATAGATTAGTATGCTTCTAATTTAAAGTCAGCATAACTTTTAACATTTTTTTATTGGCTGTGGGAATAACGCTAGGCAATATTCCCACAGCTGTGTGAATAACGCTTGCCTTTCTGAAAAGGTTAGACCTTAATCTAAAAATAGCCCAATGACCGAATGGTTTATGACGTTTTTCGGTCTTAGAAATGATCAAGTCTATTACGATATTAGAGTGCAGTCTTACACTAAATACATCCTTAATTGACAAAAAATAAATTTGAAACTTGCTTTTTTTTTCAAATAAAAAAACAGCTTTTATTGGGAGGGGGCGCAAAGCTTTGTGGCGTCATATTGGAGAGGGGTCTAAGTTTTTGCGATGACGCGTGACGAGGGGGGGCGGTGGCGTAGCTAGAACTTTTGCCGCCCGGGGCGGTCTTCAATTTGCCGCCCTTTTTAGGGGCCATCCATAAATGACGTCACGCACATGATTCACACATTTGTGGCGATGTGTGACGAAGTGGGTGTGTGTTTAATAAATGTGACGTCACATCAAAACGCGCAACTTTAAATGAAAGTTTCACTTAATTATTTGAGTACTGACACTTAAGTTAATGGCGTTTGTACTTTGGCTTCACACGGGTTACAATATTATAGTGCAGCCCTACACTAAAAACATACTTAACTGACAAATTAAACAACCGCTAAAACAAATTTTTTTACTATAAATCCCTCATATATGAGACATAACTAAAAGTATTGATTATGTCCAATATAATACGCACTGCGCGACAAACTAGCATAAACATATACAGATCGATAATATATTATAAAAAGGTTGTTCAATTTAATACGCACCGGAAAAACTTACATGATACTTAGAGATACATAGAGATAAACTAAAAATTCATTAATTTAATTACGGTACATTCGATCGATCTGAAATTTTGATATAATGCATTGTTAGTTATCAAAAGTCTATGTGCAAATTTTCAGCTCGATAGCATCACGGGAAGTGGGTAATTTTGTTACTTTTGTTTTTCCGTGTGACCACGACAGACAGAGATCACGACAGACAGACGAGACGGTGAAGTTAATATGAGGGATTTAAAAATTGATTTTAAACATGTTCATTTTCAAATAGAAAATACGGCTTTGGGAGGGGGTGCTAAGCTTTGTGACGTCATATTGAAAAAGGGATCTAAGTTTTTATGACGACGTGTGACGAGGGGGGGAGGGAGTGAAAAATCAGCCAAAATAGCGTGATGTCATTTATGCGTGCCCCTTAAGTCAATCATATGATTGATTTTATAAATTAATAAACATGAATAAATAATTGTAATTGAAGCGAAGTAAAGGTCGGAAACATTTTTACCACTGCATGCCATATTTATGTAAGCAGCAGTAATAAAAGAGGCCGCATAAAATGATATACCTATAAATACACATCTATAAAAATACAAGATACTTTTTATTAAAGGCCACAAGAAAGTTACTGAGGTCGTTGCCCCCCCCCCAATGAGACAAAAAAATATTCCGAATTTACACCCAAAAACATTACCAATTAATATGCTTTTATTTGGTATATATAGATAAATGATTTTTTTTTACAAACATAGAAAATTGTATCTATTAGTATTTAGTATGTAAACAATTTCTATATTTACTTTACTAATTTTCATAGTAGGAAATTCGTGTATTATGCTATCAAAATTTCAAATTATTTGTAATATGTTCTGTGGACAATACTGCAAGATTGTGTAGTCTTAAATTCCTAATTGTGGAACGAAGATAATTTTTTTTTATCAATTTCAGTTTGGAGAAGCTCCTTTCACAACAAGTGACACTGATAGCAATTGTTAAAAAATTCATAGCAAAATTACAATGTTGGGTACAGAATTTTCCAATCTATTCTGTTGAATAAATTTTAATAGATCAAATGGGGTCTTTCCCCCGTTTTTCTAACGTAATGCCTCTTCTTGTAGTGTAAGTACAGCCATAAAAACCTGGATCCTTTTTTCTTTCAATATTGAACATTTCTTTATCAATGTCAAAACAGTAATTTATTTGATTATCAAATTCTTCATATAGTAGGTTACATGGTATAATATGGTACACGAATATTTTCTTGCAAGGATATGCACCTGATCAAAGCGTCTTTTATTTTCTTTTATAATTCTATCCATGGATAAAAACAATTCTCGCTGCACTTCTTGTTCTAAAGATTGAACCACGTCTTCTGAATTTTCCCCACTCTTATTTTTTCTCTTCTAACTCTGTGTTCGGTTGATATCTCCTACTCTCTATAACAGCGTTCTGTATTAGCACATCTCTTTGTTCCATTAAATGGGTTTGCATTAATTTTTTTTTAAAAGATGAGTTCCCATAAATTGAGATAACATAAAAATGAAAAAGATTGCATTGAATAAAATAAAGTTCCAGCAACTGATCTCGTTTTACTAGTTACTTCTTCGGATGTCAATTTTTCCAAATTATTTACACATTACTTTAATTGGATAGTCGTAACATTTTTAATGAATAACCGTATTTTAATAAAAAAGCAAAAATTATTTGTGCATACTTTAATGCAATAAAAACAAAATAAATTTAATTTTTAAACTGTAAACTGAAACAGTAAAATGAATTACTACTGACAAGTTAAACACAACAGTTGAACCACCATGCCATGTAGGTTCTTGTTCACGCATGATTCTGCTCATGTCGACATTCCACACAAAAACAGTCGTGGCGATATTAATAGCACATATTATTTGGCCCAGTGGTGATGTGTTTTTTTTGTGTGTGAATTCTTCATATAAAAGCGACATCTGTGACGCATACCGCGTAATTTTCCAAACAAATTGTTTGCCCCTTTTGGGGCGATTTTAAGTTTTTGAACGGTTTTGCGTTAGTTATAACAACCACTATGTAGTCTTATCTTATCAATACAGACGCTCCTTCTATGCAGAAGATAGTTGCGTCCACAGACCATGACAGATGATCTGTTGGCAAGTGATGCAGCATTCACAGGCCACGGCTTTGTGGGTTCCACGCATTACCCAGCCGCCTAACTACTATGTAGTTAGGTACCCATTCGGAGCGGGGTGACTCAGGGACGCCCTAGGCCCCGGGAACAAACCCTTGCCTTCACACGGATTCGAACCCGTGACCATCGGTACGCCAGTCTAGTGCGCTGCCACTCGACCACCACGTCCCCTCGACCACCACGTCACCTCGACCACCACGTCAAACAAATGTTGCGCGAATCCGTTAATTAAGACTCGAAATTAAGAATATTTTTGTTTCATCTTGGTTTTTCCCCCTTCAAAAGAAAAAGGGTGGTTGTCGGAAATGGCTTTACTTTTCAAATGCCAAGAAATGCCGCCCCCAAAATGTGTGCCGGCCGGGGCGGACCCCCGCCCCCCCAGCTACGCCACTGGGGGCCGGGGGGGGGTAAACAAATCGGCCAAAATCGCGGGACGTCATTTAAAGATGGCCCCATATAAGCTATATAAATATTGTTTAAGCGTTAACGATTGGAAAATGGATGGATCTTGACCAAACTTGGTGAATAATAACTTGATAGTCAATATTAACATACTTTAAGAGCAGGGGTCGGGAAACTTTTTGTCTGAGAGAGCCATAAACACCACATATTTTGAAAAGTCATTCTGTGAGAGCCATACATTGTTTAAAACTAAAAATTCAAGTAGCATTTTTGTGTAAGGGGCCGACCATAAATGACGTCACCTGATTTTGGCCTTTTTTCACCCCTCCCCCCTCGTCACAAAACTTATATCCCCCTCCAATATGACGTCACAAAGCTTTGCATCCCACCCCCACCCCGATAAAAGCCGTATTTGTTCTTTCAAAATTAGCATGTTTAAGTTACTTTTTTGTCATTTAAATATGTATTTAGTGTAAGGCTGCACTTTCATATCATAACGCGCGTGAAGCCATTTAAAACGTCATTAAATAATTAAATAAATATCAAATATTAAATGGGAACTTTTATTTAAAGTTGCGCGTTTTGATGTGACGTCACATTTCTTAAACTTCCCTCCCAGTCATCACACAACATCACAAATGTGTCACCCCCTCCCTCCCTCCTGCGGTGAAATCCAATAGTCCAGTAGAGAAATAATTATTTCTCTACTGGACTAATTGGATTTCACCGCAGCTAAGTTTATTTTTTATTCTTTCGTTTTATTTGTGACCTATCTGTTCGTTGAGGAAGGCTCTTTGCCGAAACGTTCACTGTTTTGTTACCTCCTGTCAGGCTAACGGGGGCCGTCCGTAAAGTACGTCACGCTCCGAGGGGGCGGGGGGGGGAGTGTGACACTTGGTGATAGAGGGGAGGGGGGTCAGACCATGTGTGATTCTACACATTTATTTTTTTAATTTATTTTTTCTAATTTATGTATATTTTTTTAATAAAATTTAAATAGCTTTAAAGATAATTTTCAAAAATTTTGTGAAACATTAGAATTAGTTTTATATCAAAATAGCGTGAAATGCTTATCTCCTGAATGTGTTCTTCGTAAATCTGAATTGGATGCAGCAGGACTGATATCGAATGATCAGGAATGGTTTGACAATCATCATGTTCACACCAGCCAATATTTCACTCAAATTGTAAAATATCAGGACATAAAATGTTGCGACAAAGCACGAAGTTCATATTTCAACGTTTTACCTTCATGATTCTTCCCTCCTCCAATCCTAATCAACCAAACAATTGGTGGACTCAAAGCTTGAGAAAGAGCAGATGCAGATTCTCAAAAATTTCCTTCCTTGTTTGTAGCACAAACTCTCAAATTTGATGACATTATGCCAAGATCAAAAGGAGTTTTCAAAGTACAACCATATGATTACCAGCTTATTTGATCGACTTTGCAAACTATGTCACTTATATTTTGCCTCACAAACAATGTTGAAGAAACATACACGACAACACAGAGCTCGGGCTCAGGAGAATGTGCCCACCCAAACTGTTCAAGAATCAACTCAGGTAAAACGCATCCTTTCTTTGAGAATCGCTTCTAGAAGGCAAAGAGAACCCATAGCAGAAGAGAAAATGCACATACAGAGGCTGTTGAGTGGCTAGATGAGGACGAGTTGATCTGTCTGCAATTATCCTTCCAGTAAACGATGATGGTGAAAGATTGATGTCAGTCGTAACTATGGATGAACACTTAACGTCACCGTTGTAAGATGATGTCCAGTGAAATTTTTTTATGAAACATAATTCATAGGACCATAATAAACAGATTCAATATAGCACAAGAGTTGGTCACATAATTTGTAAATCTAGTCTTTTTTTTAGTCAAATTGTTTTGTTTCCTTTTTATTATTTGATCACTGGTTGAGGTCAAGTTTCGCTAATCTACTTCTTATCCTGTGTCAATAGAATGCATAATCTGAGGATAATCTAAAGCTTGGTACATAAAACTTAAGAGCCTATATTATAAAAAAAAATGTAGTGCACTGAACTCTTAATGTTCATGCCTTCGGGGGCGGATAAAACTTGGTATATAAAACTTGGTGGCAAATATTAAAATAGTGTAGGGAATTGAACTCAAATTGTACATTTCTTATGGATTTACTTGAACTTTTAAGCTCTTAAACTTTTAAGATTTCATTCCCAATTCAATCTTACAGAACGTTGACAAATATTGATTAACATATCCATTACGATCCAGATTGAAATAAACAGGTGTTTCGAACTTTACATCATGCACCGATTGGGCCCGGGGGCTCTTGATTTCTGTTTTCTTATTTAAGCTACATACGTATTATTTTATTGATCCCATCGCTATAAAACTTTGGGAAGTTGTTGAATACACTCCAGCAGAGGCGTAACTAGGTTTTTGGCGCCATTGGCTAATTTATTTTTGGCGCCCTTGATAAATTGACAAGTTTCAGCTTTGCGATTTTTTAATTTGTTAGAAAAAAATAATTGAATTTCTCTTATTTTATTTATGACAATAAATTCGTAGTCTGACAGTGACAGTCTTACAACGTGAATATAAAAAATGCATGAGATAGGAACAATTCTAATTTGCAGTTTTATTTACTAAATACTACCAAATAAATTGGGGGATAAAACGGGATATTGTTGCGTTAATAAAGAATACAGCAAAGCTTGAAATAACATGTATTATGAATAAAAACAATAGTGTCAATGTGTCATACTCATTATCTCATACATAACGATAGAAACTCACAATTAAGGGGAGGTGTGGGTCAGAATTTGACAAAAAATTACATTTTAAAATATTTTTGGTTTTCGATTTATTTGGTTTCTAAAGCCATTTTTTAATATAAATTATATTAAAAATTTTATGATAATATATTAGAACATTTTTAAAAATATTATTTTATTAACCCTGTAAGTGGGTGTAAAGTCGTATTTTTATACGAAATACAGTTTTTTACCGACTCCATTCATGTACTTGAAATCGTCAAACCATATCGAATGAGGAATCAACGGAAAGCTGGATTTTTCCAGATTTAGATAAATATAAATTCCCGACCAATCAAATTTTACCCAACCTAGCAATCGTTACGATTCGCTTTCAAAAATATATTTTCTTGACCTACTAATGGGGTTTCCGCATGTCTTAGGAATCACACTTGACCTTTCAATAAACCAAGCATTTTGATTGGTTATTGCTGTGGAAATTACAGAAGTTCACTTCCGTTTCTACATAAACAACAATTGTGTTCCATGACCGATAGCACCTAAGATCGTTATTTATTTAGTAGAAAAAGCGTTCAGATAAAATATTTTCATATTTTAAAATTCAGAGATTTTTGCTATAGCAAAATGTTATTATATTACCATGTTAACTACTTTCTAATTGATCACTGCAGCGTGTAATACGTAAAAATTAAGGTTGGTTTTGCACTTGGCACTTGGCCTTGGTCATGGTCTCGAACTCAAACTAAAGTCACTAAAGACTAAAGCGTCTTAGTACTCTTAGAGACATTCCAATAATAATAATAACATAAAACGTTCATGGAATAAAATCAAAATTAACAGCTACTGTTGCTAATGTGATAAATTTTACCCAAATAATTTAAAAAATATTCTATGACTATGAGCTAGCAAATTGTTGTCACAAGGACTAGTACATGTACTAGTAATAATAATAATAGTATTTACTAGATTAGACAGTGACAGGATCAATAATCAATTAATAAAAACAAGAGCTAGATTGCTATTTAACCCGGGTTCTTCTTGGGATACATATGTAGATAGTAAATTAAAGCTAACCCTGCCAGAAAAAAGTTGACATGGACATTTTATTTATCTGTAATAACACAGGATCAATCACATTCAATTGGAAACCTATTTACTATTTATTGTGATTTCGATTCAATTTTATTCAAGTCACAGTGTATAATTCTTAGCATTCCAAATATTGAAGAATAACTTTAGATCATAATTTATGTGTGCAATAAAAATTCAGCTTTATAATTGAGACTATAAAGTAATTTTAGCGTTAAAAAAATAAGTGCACGAAGAAGCGAAAATTACAGGCGGAGAGTAAAAGTAAAAAATGTAAAAGGGGCAGTGAGGAAAAGATGAGTAGAGCTAGAAAATAATGAGAAAGATCCAGCTTAAGCTAATAGACCATTTTATGCCCAGTCATTATAAAAAATAAAATTTTAATCTGACATTTTCAATAAATTTTGTCGTTTTTTTCAGTTTTCCCGCTTTCGATGTTTTTGGTCACTTAAACCCTTATAACTTTTTAAATTATTGAGCAAATTACTCCATATTTTTTCTGTGTGATATTTAAACACAAATAAAGATTTAAATAACCTAAAAAATTTTATAACTTCCCTACAAAGGAAAATACAGATTAAAATGTATCCCATAACCCTTAATTTTGACCAAAAAAATGGAGACACTTTTTGTGAATTTTTTTTTAAAAATGAGTGCATCCATTAGAAAAGTCCCGTTATATAAAGTTTTAATACATGATAAAATATCTATATTTTGAATTTGAAAGCCATAACTAGTAATTTAAAAAAGCCTTAGCGTTTTGAAATTCACCCCAAAAAAACAAAATGGCGGATGTTTATTTGAGTTTCCACGGAAACCAAAGAGATTTTTGAGAAAAAAAATTGATGCAATTTACATCTATTGTTATACCCTATAAGAATATTTTACTTAAAATCACTCAGGACGCTAGATACAAATTTTAGAATTTTGACCCACACCTCCCCTTAAAAGTAAATTAAGTACCACTCCACCGACTACAGCTCAGCACTTCCGTTAGCTGGCGTATTGGCGTGTTGCTAATACAGTCGGACCTCTATTCTAAGTGGAACTCAAGGGGGAAACAAATCCGACCTACGGAGTTTTCGAGTAAGGGAAACTGGCGTAATAGGCGCAGATTAATCAAGGACAATGTTGATGTTGAGAGGGAAGGGGGGAGGGAGACAGCACAGCCATAGCGGCTAGAAGGCTTGACAGGAAAGAGGGGCGGTGATTTTTCAAATGAAAGGAGCCAACTTGCTTTGACATACCGACACAAGCCCGTGAGAGGAGACACCTTCCCTCCCCTCCCCCCACTTTACTCCCTCTACAGTTGGATGGGGATAGTAAGATTTTTCTTTTTAAAAGAAATACTGCAAAATCATGATATTTGATGATAAGAATCCCCGCAAAGGCCACACACATAAAAATATTATAATGGCTTAAATGAAATATATTTAAATATAATTAATCATTCATTTTGTTGTTATCGAGGATAAAAGTGAAATACAGTCGGACCTCGCTAAGTCGAACTTCCCAAATTCGAAAACATCCCTATATCTAATTAATTGTTTGGTCCCGGGACAAATTCCATAAGACTAATGTATTTTAGATCTCCTTAACTCCAAGATGACTTTCAACATTTCTTAGTCGAATTTTCCCAAGGCGTTTGGGTTATTATTCTGGAGTGACATTTCAGAACACGTGTTCCGTAGAGCCACGAAAATGGACGTAAAGTATTATCTTAGTGCATTCCACAAAGTATTAGGCGACCCTTGCAAGTACAAAAAGTGACCAAGACAAGAAATGGGAGTGATAACTAATGACGCGGTGGTCGAGTGGCAGCGCACTCGACTGGCGTACCGATGGTCACGGGCTCGAATCCATGTGAAGCCAAGGATTTGTTCCCGGGGCCTAGGGCGTCCCTGAGTCACCCAGCTCTGAATGAGTACCTAACACTTGTTAGGTGGCTGGGTAATGCGTGGAACCCACAAAGCCGAGGCCTGTGAACACTGCATCCCTTGCAAACTTGCCAACAGATCATCTGTCATGGTCTGTAGACGCAATAATCTTCTGCATAGAAGGAGCGTCTGTATAAATAAGATAAGATAAGATAAGCTTCCCTTTGCTGCATGCTGTGACTCATTTTAAAAAGAAAAATCTGACTCCCCCCATCCCACTGTAGAGGGAGTAAAGTGGGGGGAGGGGAGGGAAGGTGTCTCCTCTCACGGGCTTGAGTCGGCATGTCAAAGCAAGTTGGCTTCCTTTCATATGAAACATAGACACCACCTCTCTTTCCTGTCAAGCCTACTAGCCGGTATGGCTGCCCCCCCTCTCAATATCCACATTGTACTTGATTAATCGGCGCCTATTACGCCATTTTCCCTAACTCAAAAACTCCGAAAGTCGAATTTTTTTCGGTTCCTTTTGAGTTCGACTTAAAGAGAGAGAAGTCCGACTGTATAATTTATTTAAATACAAATATAAAAATTAGAGATTTAGCGGCGCCCTTTTGAGCTGGGGCCCTTGGCTACTGCCCCGATGTCAACCCGTTGTTACGCCACTGCACTCCAGCAAAGGTTTCTGACATAATTATTTTTAAAATTACAAATAATAGGAGGCCAGGGGCTTAAAATGACGTTTTTTTCATTACATGAGATATATTAAGTCTTTTAAGACATTGGATACTGTGTTAATGGATGGATCCTATTACACAAATTTAAATACTTGACGGCCCATATAAAAAATACTATGGGAAATTGAACTTCAACAGTCAATTCCTTTGTTGGCCGGGGGCACACATTTTTAAAAAAAAATATTTTTTTGTTTGTTGTTCTTATCTCTTAAGAAGTTTTTCTCCATTATATTTTACATGATTTTGTCAAATATTAACACACATATCCATCATTATCCAGATTGCATTGTATAGGGATTTTGAAATTTACATATTGCACCATTTGGGGCGCCGGGCCTTTTATGTCTTTTAAAAGTTCTTAAGATTTATAATTATTATTTTTCTAGTCAAAACAGTGGCGTAGCTAGAACTTTTGCCGCCCGAGGCGGTCTCCAATTTGCCGCCCTTTTCAGGGGCCGTTCATAAATGACGTCACGCACCTGGGGGGGGAATCACACGTTTGTGACGATGTGTGATGAGGGGGGGGGTGTTTAAGAAATTGGACTCCACGTCAAAACGCGCAACTTTAAATAATTTTCCACTTAAATATTTGATTACTGACACTTTATTTAATGACGTTTATGTAAATCGCGTGTTACGATATTAGAATGCAGCGTTACACTAAAAACATGCTTAAATGGCAAAAATTTTTATTTGAAACATGCTCATTTTGAAACAGAAAATACGACTTTTATGGGGGGGTGGTCAAAGCTTAGTGACATCTTATTGAAGAATGGGTCTAAGTTTTTGTGACGACGTGTGACGAGGGAGGGGGGGGGGTGAAAAATCAGCCAAAATAGCGTGACGTCATTCATGGACGGCCACTTGGTCGATTATATTATGATTTTTATAAATTAAAAAACATGAATAGATAATTGTAATTGAAACGAAGTAAAGGTGCGGAATTGATGCCATATTTATGTAAGCAGTAATAAAAGAGGCCGCATAAGATTATATACTTATAAATATACATTTATAAAAATGCAAGATACTTTTTTTAAAGGCCACAAGAAAGTTACTGAGGTCGCAGCCCCCCACCTACCCATGAGACAAAACATAGTTCAAATTTACACCCCAAAAAACATTACCAATTACTATTCTTTTATAAAGTATTTATAAATAAATGATTTTTTACAAAGAAATTATATACATTAGTATGTAAACACATTTATTTATACATTTACTTTCATAATAGAACAATTGTGTATTATGCTATCAAAATTAAATTTATTTTTTAATTTCTTGTTCTATGGACAGTATTGCAAGATTTTGTTGTCTTTAATCGCTCATTGTGGAACGACGATAATTTTTTATCAACTTCAATTTGTAGAAGCTCCTTTCACAACTGGCGACACTGATAGCAATAATTGAAAACATTCATAGCAAAATTACATTGTTGGGTACAGAATTTTCAAATCTCTACTGTTGAATTTTCTCATTGTACTTCTTGTTCTAAAGATAGAACCACGTCTTCTGAATTTTCCCTACTCATATTTTTTCTCCTTCTAACTCGGCGTTCACTTGATATCTCCATATCTTAACAAATTGTTTGGCTGATATAACAGCATTTTGTATAAGCACATCTCTTTGTTCCATGCAATGGCTTTGCATTGATTTACAAAATGACGGGTTCCCATAAATTGAGATATCATAGCAGAGAAAAAGATTGCATTGAATTGAGTAAAATTCCAGCATCCGATCTCGTTTTACTAGTTACTTCTTCAGAAGTCAATTTTTCCAAGACGCCAGACATTTTAAAGTATGTCTTTTTCGAAATTATTATGCCTATTGTGATGTTTATTAACAGAGAATTTTGAATATTTACATATTCTTGTCATAAATCTTAATAATGTTCCATAAAATAGACGAATTCAAATTATTTACACATTACTTTAATTGGATAGGCGTAAAATTTTTAATGAATAACCGTATTTTAATGAAAAACGCAAATTATTTGTGCTACTTTAATGCAACAAAAACAAACTAAATTTAATTTTTAATAACTTAACTTACAATAATCTACTGAAAACTGAAACAGTAATTTAACTTACTACTTGCAAGTTCAACACAATATTTGAACCACCATGCCTTGTAGGTACTTAATCGTGAATCATTCTGTGAATGTCGAAATTCCAAGTAAAAACTGTCGTGGCGATATAAATAACACATATTTGGCCCAGCGGTGATGTGTTTTTGGGTAGTTTTCTTATAAAAGTTTTATCTGTGACTTATACCGCTTAGATTTCCAAAACAATGGATACCTTTTTTGAGCGATTTAAATTTTTTGAACGGTTTTGCGCTGGTTATAATATCCAATATGTAATCAAACAAATATTGTGCGAATCCGTTAACTAAGACCCGAAATTACGAATATTTTTGTTTCACCTAGGATTTCCCCCACAAAAAAAGGGCGGTTGTAGGAAATGGTTGTACTTTTCAAATGCCGCCCTTAAATGAGTGCCGCCCGGGGCGGACCACCCCCACCACCCCCCCCCCAGCTACGCCAGTGAGTTAAAAATGACGGAAGTTTTCAAAATGGATATATTTCAGTTTTTGTAATTGTTCCTTTTGCCTGAAAGCCACATAGTAAATGTAGAGACCAAGAGAAAAGAATTAAATCTCTTTTCCCATATGAACAATTTTATGCGGACGTTTGAAAATAGCGTTTTTCTGTTGTTGTTGTTGTTTGTTGTTTTTTTTTGTCAGTATTTTGTTCAAGGCAATTTTTTTTTAGCGGTGCGCTTTCTAAAATCTAGCGTTACGAACGGACATAGCAGAGTATATATTTTGATTATATATACTAATATATGTGTTATGAGAAAACCTCCAAGCTTAGGCTTCGCGTTATATAAGTTTGCATGAATAATAATGATATAATCAGGATAATAGTAAATGCATAGTGAATTACACACAGCATTAGGTGATACTACAGCAAAGAAGTTTGAGGTTCGAAGTATTAACAAATATTGCTGAGGAGTCAGCCGGACGTTAACTTGCGGCATTGAATAGTGCGCACCAATTTTGAGTGCACCAATAATACAGCACAGTCATAGCCGTCTTAACACATAGGCCCATTGGGCATTTGCCAGGGGGCCCACGAGCATAGGGGCCCCATGCGAATATTTTGTAGGGTTTTAACAACAATTTTGTTGAAATTAGTATAGTGACAATAAAATAAATAATGCATTATTTTTAATATTATTAATATTTTTTTTATACCTGCGAGGGGGAAAGGGGGTAGCATTTTTTCTTTGCCCAGGGGCCCAACACTATTTCTTTGCCCGGGGGCCCAAAATTGTGTAAAGACGGCTCTGAGCACAGTGCGTTAAAAATAAATTATGTGACTGTACTGTGATCCACATCAAGCAAGTCTGTTTTTTGAAGCAGTTTAAACTTCATTGATTATGACTTGTCAGTTTATTCGCCCATTTGTCCATAACATTACCACAACATTACCAAAACATGTAAAAAAATAAAATGTAATTTTTACTCATGTTAATAACAACGAAATATTCATTTTGCATGAAACGTAGTAAGCAAAGTTTGTCACAGGATAACAGAAAAGATTAAATTATCAACTGTTAATCATTTTTACAATTTATTATAAACGTGTTAGTAATTCACATAAACGTTTTTATTATTGTCAAGTCAGCACCTTTTCAAGGTCTATTATGACTTGTCAGTTTATGCGCCCATTGGTCCATACATTATTACCTTTACATTATCAAAAACATGTAAATAAAAAATTGTAACTACATATTTACAAATATGAATAACAACGAACTATTTATTTTGCATGAAACCTTTGCGGTAAAGTTAATCACTGGATAAAAGAAAATATTAAAGTATCTTCAGGTAATCGTATAAAGAATTTATTATACATGTTTTAGGAATTCTAATAAACGTTTTCATTATTGTCAAGTCAGCACCCCTTCCAGTTCTATATTAAAAGCAAAGATTTTTTATACCAAATTCGTCTAAGACGCATTAAAATATTGCATGTAAATAACAATTTAAAAAAAACTATTGTGGGGAGGAGTCCGATTTTTAAATATGTTTTTTTTTAAACATAGGCCTACAAATATGCAGTCTCAAAGTGTATAAAAGAAAAACAAACGCTAAACTGAAGCATAAGTTGGCAAATTTCATTTGCAGTAATAAATAATGGCTTTGTAATTCAAAATGCATCGAAACTTGACAACCAAACGACAACCAATTGTAAATTTCATAAACGGAAAAACGAATGTTATATATTAATATAGAAAATGAAATTTATAATTACGTACGTAATATTGACATGGACACATACACAAAAACGGACATTTAATACAAAAAATAACAATAATATTGATCACATCAAATAATTCATGGCTCTTTTTACTTCGTTCCTTTCACACGTTAATAAAAGCTCAAATAATGACGTCACATCACAATATTTTATGGCGAGAAAACCATTTTGTTAATCTCGAAAGCAACATTTTTACTTCTATATATTTTTTTAATCGGGAGTTACCTGATCATCGCATAGCGTCACGGACAGTCATGACAGAGATTGCAAATTATGTATATTGATTAAACCGATCACCTTGATAATTATATAAGTTCTTAAGTAAATTGGCAATATTTAAAAAAAAATTATCACCCGTTTTAGGGACGTTGCCCTTAATATCGTTTTATTTTTTTTTCTATGAAAGTTTTAAACATATTATTTTATTTATCCAATCGCCATGAAACTTAGGTGTTTTTTTTTCCAGCACACTTCTAGGAATATTTCTGGCATAATTGTTTTTAAAACGTACCACTCATTGGTTTCTTTATATTTATTCATTAATACTGAGATCGCTGGAAAGCACGACGAGTCAGCTAGTAGTTAATAAAAATCAAATTACCATGCCATAGGCATGCAGGGCCGGTCTTAGGTTTTAATAGACCCCGCCAATCTTAATTTTCTCTTGTTATCCTTATTAATTCCTTAAATCCCTACCCAGAGTAGATTACCCGCGCAATCCATTTCGCATACTAAGTCACATAAGGCCCCGCAACCTCTAAGACCGGCCCAGCGGGCATGGCACAAGTTTAATAAATGAAACGTGTCTAATATTATCTTATCTGTTACAGACGCTCCTTCTGTACAGAAGATTATTGCGTCCTTCGCTTATCTATGGTTTGTGTCTAGTCCTGCATTCTTATTTGAGTTTTAAATGTTGATAAAGTGTCGGTTTTCCTAGTTTCTTCAAGCAACCCATTCCACGCCCGAACGAGAATTTGTATGTGTTTGTTCTTGCCTACGGAATAAGTAAGGTGTTTTTATCCTGATGTCTATCTGAGGCTTGTATTAAGCTATATTTGTGTTTTATTTCTTAATTAGAATTACATGTAATTGCTTTATGTATAACTAGCAAAATACCCGCACTCTGCAGAGGTAAATTGGGATTTCAGTTAGCGTTGAGAACCCGCGTAAAACCAATTCAAAACACCAATTGATTTCAATCTCGATCATGATGGATATACTAAATATTATTAACTTCACCATCTTGTCTGTCTGTCTGTCGTGGTCTCGTAAAAAAAAAGACACACTTCCCGTGATCCTATTGAGCTGATAATTTAAATATATTTCACGTCCTTTACCAATGCGTGAAGGTGCTCAACAACTTTCCAAATTTTCATGTTCCTACCTACACGGAAAGTTGGAGATTTAATGATGAGTGTTTTATATAGCTCAAATTAGGAGAAACCCTACATTTAGGCCTCCAGCCCCATAGTGAGTGATACTTTTTTTTTGCCTGTTACCATTACGAGAGGGTGCTCAACAACTTTCCAAAGTTTCATGCTTCTACTTACACGGTAAGTTGGAGAATTAGCGGTGAGTCTGTTTTATATAAGAAAAAAAAACTATATTCGGGCTCCCGGTCGACAGCTCCCAACTCCCAGTGAGTGATAATTTAAATAATTCTTTTTCGCCTGTTACCATTTCAGGAAGGTACTCAAAAACTTCCCAAAGTTTCATGCTCATTTCTACACGGGAAAATTGAGATTTCAAAATGAGTCTGTTTTATATAGCTCGTATTAGGAAAAAATAACTGCATTTGGGACCCCGGCCCCTAGTGAATGATACATTTTTATTTTTGTCACCTATTACCATCACGGGGGGGGGGTACTCACCAACTTCCCAAAGTTTCATGCTACTGCCTACACGGGAAATCGGTGAATTAGTGATGTATCAGTTTTTATGTATGAAAAAAAAACCTACATTTTGGCCCCCGACCCCAAGGAGTAATAATTTTTTCACCTATTACCATCGTGGGAGTGTACTCAACTATTTCCCAAAGTTTCATGCTTTTACCTACACGGGAAATTTGCGTATTAGTGATGAGTGAGTTTTTTTATATAAGGAAAAAAACTACATTTGGGCCCCAGCCCTCCATTAGTAGAATTTTAAAATTATTTTTCGCCAATTATCGTCTAGAGTCTAGAGAGTGTACTCAACAACTTTCCAATGTTTCATGTTTCTACCTACACGGGAAATACGAGAATTATAATTAGTGATTTTCAGTTTTTTTATATAGCTCATATAAGGAAAAAACTACATTTAGGCCCCCGGCCATCAGTAAGCGCTTCTACCTACTCGGGAAATAGGAGGATTAGAGATTTTTATCTAGCCCATATAAAGGGGGAAAAACACGTTTTTGGGTCACCGGCCCCAATGAGTGTGAATTTTAAAATTCTTTTACGCCAATTATCGTCTCGAGAGTGTACTCAACATTTCCCAAAGTTTCATGCTTCTACCTACACGAGAAGTTAGAGAATTAGTGATGAGTCAGTGAGTGAGGGCTTTTGCTTTTATTAGTATAGTATAGAGTATAGACTATTACAACTCTACTCTTGATTGTTGTATCCCACAGTGTTTCAATGTTTAAGAATTTAACTAATGTCGTTAGGATTCTTGGTTACTCTACATGAATAAGCGAAATTTCATCTCCTCTGTTTTAAAATTAAATCCACGGACTTATAATACAAGGGCGTAAACATTTAGAGTTTAGAGGTATTTTGTCTTTAAAACTTATGAGCGAGGCAGTGGCGTAGCTAGAACCTTTGCCGCTCGGGGCGGTCTTCAGTATGCCGCCCTTTTTAGGGGTCATCCATAAATGACGTCACGCACATGGGGGTGGGGGTTCACACATTTGTGGCGATGTGTGACGAAGTGGGTGTGTGTTTAATAAATGTGACGTCACATCAAAACGCGCGACTTTAAATGAAAGTTTCACTCAGTGGCGTAGCTAGAACTTTTGCCGCCCGGGGCGGTTTCAAATTTGCCGCCCTTTTAAGGGGCCGTCCATAAATGACGTCACGAACCTGTGGGGGGGGGGAATCATACATTTGTAACGAAAGGGGGGGTTTAAGAAATGTGACGTCACGTCAAAACGCGCAACTTTAAATAAAATCTCCACTTAAATATTTGATTACTGACACTTTATTTAATGACGTTTATGTAAAACGCGTGCTGTTACGATATTAGAATGCAGTGTTACACTAAGAACATACTTACATGACAAATTTTTTATTTGAAACATGCTCATTCTCAAACAGAAAATACGGCTTTTATGTGGTAAAAGCTTTGTGACGTCTTATTGAAGAAGGGGTCTAAGTTTTTGTGACGATGTGTTACGAGGAAGGGGGGGGGGATGAAAAATCGGCCAAAATCGCGTGACGTAATTTATGGATGGCCAGTTAGTCGATTATATTATGGTTTTTATAAATTAATAAACATGAATAAACAATTGTAATTGAAACGAAGTAAAGGTGGGGAACATGTTTACCATTGTGTGCCATATTTATGTAAGCAGTAATAAAAGAGGCAGCATAAGATTATAAACCTATAAATACACATTTATAAAATACAAGATACTTTTTTAAGGGCCACAAGAAAGTTACTGAGGTAGCAGGTCCCACCCCCCCCCCTCAATTCGACAAAACATATTCCAAATTTACACCAAAAAAAAATTAAAAAAATTACCAATCACTATTCTTCTATTTTGTATTTATAAATAAATGATTTTTAGTTACAAACAAAGAAATTGTTTACATTAGTATGTAAACATATTTATACATTTACTTTCCTAACTTTCATAATAGAAAAATCGTGTATTATGCTATGAAAATTAAAATTGTCTGCAATATCAATATCTTGTTCTATGGACTATGTTCAGTATTGCAAGATTTTGTTTACTTTAATCGCTCGTTGTGGAACGAAGATTATTTTTTATCAACTTCAGTTTGGAGAAGCTCCTTTCATAACTAGCGACACTGATAGCAATAGTTGCAAAAATTCATAGCAAAATTACAATGTTGGGTACAGAATTTTCCAATCTATACTGTTGAATAAATTTTAATAGATCAAGGAGGCCTTTTCCCACGTTTTTCTAACATAATGCCTTGTAGTGTAGGTACAGCCATAACAACCTGAATCCTTTTTCTTTCCACATTTAACTGTTCTTTATCAATGTCACTAACGTATTTTATGTGATGTTCAAATGCTTCATTTAGTAGGTTACATGGTATTAAATACGAATATTTTCTTGCAAGGACTGGCAATTCAACAAAGCGTTCTTTTATATTTCCATCCATGGATAAAAACATTTCTCGATGTACAATGTACTTCTTTTTCTTAAGATAGAACCACGTCTTTTTAATGTTCCCCACTCATATATAACTCCGCGTTCAGTTGTTATCTTCACCTCTTCACAAATGGTTTGGCTGCTATAACATCTTTTTTCTATTAGCACATCTCGTTCTTCCATGCAATGGGTTTGAATTAATTTAAAAAATGACGGGTCCCATAAATTGAGATAACATAGAAAAGAAAAAGATTGCATTGGATTGAGTAAAATTCTAGCATCTGATCTCGTTTTACTAGTCACTTCTTCAGATGTCAATTTTTCCAAGACGCTTGAATTTTTAAAGTACTGGTACGTCTTTTTCGAAATTATCTATTCCTATTGTGGTGTTTATTAACGGAGAAATTTGAATATTTTCATATTCTTATCATAAATCTTAATGATTTTCCATAAAATAGACGAATATAACTTATTTACACATCAATAAAAAAAAACATAATTCCCGTAATGGATGTAATGCTTCTTGGGTGTAATGCTGATTTGTTCAATAGTGCGCACCAAAATATACTGCACCAAATATAACTCTTTTCAAACGTTCCGCATAAAATTGTTCAATATGATAATAAATGAATCAAATAAAAATAAATGAAAGTTCTGTATTAAGTTATTTTTTAATCTGATGTGTATTTATTTTGAAAACTTCCGTTATTTTTGACGGGTGACATGCTAGTTACTTTCACAAATTGGATAGGCGTAAAATTTTTAATGAATAACCGCGTTTTAATGAAAAACACAAATTATTTGTGCTACACTAATGCAATAAAAGCAAAATAAATTAAATTTTTACTAACTTACCTAACAATAATTTTCTGAAAACTGAAACAGTAATATAAATGACTAATTGCAAGTTAAACACAACATTTGAACCACCACGACTTGTAGGTACGTGTTCGCGCATCATTCTGCGAATGTCAAAATTCCACGTAATAAAAAACTGTCGTGGCGATAATAATAGCACATATTATTCGGCCCAGTGGTAATGTGTTTTGGGGAGTACTTTTCTTATAAAAGATTCATCTGTGACTTATACCGCTTAGTTTTCCAAACAAATGGATACCTTTTTTGAGCGATTAAAAATTTTTTGGACGGTTTTGCGTTAGTTATAATATCCACTATGTAATCAAAAAAATGTGCGAATCCGTTAATTAAGACTCGAAATTACAAATATTTTTGTTTTACCTTGGTTTTACCCCTTCAAAAGAAAAAGGGCGGCGGTCGGAAATAGTTGTACTTTTCATCAAATGCCCACAAATGCCGCCCCCTTAATGCGTGCCGCCCGGGGCGGACCGCCCCCACCGCCCCCCCCTAGCTGCGCCACTGGAGCGAGGGGATACTGAGTACTACTTTTTCAGAAACTATCACGAAAAGAAGCAAAATAACATTGAATGCATTTATAAATATATGTGTGTTACTATTTTTATATAAACTATGAGAAGCCCAGCTGAGTTCTGTGGTGCTGCGCTATATAAATTAACAAAGCTTTATTATTGTTGTTCAGTTTAATTTATTTTGGCATATAATGCTAGCCAAAAACTGACAATAACAACTGTGCCTTTGTGGC
>CALYLW010002147.1:3432-69411 GCA_944989445.1 Ampullaceana balthica | reverse complement strand
GGGAGACGACCTATATATAGTGTGGTGTGGGGAGACGACCTATATATAGTGTGGTGTGGGGAGACGACCTATATATAGTGTGGTGTGGGGAGACGACCTATATATAGTGTGGTGTGGGGAGACGACCTATATATAGTGTGGTGTGGGGAGACGACCTATATATAGTGTGGTGTGGGGAGACGACCTATATATAGTGTGGTGTGGGGAGACGACCTATATATAGTGTGGTGTGGGGAGACGACCTATATATAGTGTGGTGTGGGGAGACGACCTATATATAGTGTGGTGTGGGGAGACGACCTATATATAGTGTGGTGTGGGGAGACGACCTATATATAGTGTGGTGTGGGGAGACGACCTATATATAGTGTGGTGTGGGGAGACGACCTATATATAGTGTGGTGTGGGGAGACGACCTATATATAGTGTGGTGTGGGGAGACGACCTATATATAGTGTGGTGTGGGGAGACACACTAGATAACAATAGAGAGCATAGACATCTTCGGGAGAGCTTTACTAGAGCATTACAGGGCAGCTGTGGTCACGCATCGAGGTAGCTAGCGTGTTGTCGTTATTAGAGATAACGTGGATTGTAGTAGTCCAGGACTAGGATAGTCAGTCGTGTGGACTTAGATGTAGATTTAAAAAGCTGTAGTAGTATTAAAATAATCAGTCGTGTGGACTTAGATGTAGAGTTATAAGTTGTAGAAGTACTTAGGTGTGTACCAGAATTCAAGATGGGATTGTTATTAGTATTCTATGTTATAAATAAAGACTTGTATAATATAAAATCGAAGAGTCCGCACACATACCACCTTTGTTGAAACCCTTAATTCCAGTGTCGGCACCCTTACAACCAATGTATGCATCCTTACAACAAAATCGTTACCTTAACAACCAATGTCGGCACACTTAAAACCAGTGTTAGGACCCTTAAAACCAAATATCGTTTCTCTTACAACCAGTGGCGGCACCTTAAAACAAATCGTTTCTTTACAACCAGTGGCGGCACACGTACAACAAAGTCGTTACCTTAACAACCCATGTCGGCACCCTTAAAACCAGTGTTAGGACCCGTAAAACCAAATATCGTTTCTCTTACAACCAGTGGCGGCACCCTTAAAACCAGTGTTAGGACCCTTAAAACCCAAATATCGTTTCTCTTACAACCAGTGGCGGCACACGTACAACAAAGTCGTTCCTTAACAACCAGTGTCGGCACCCTTAAAACCAGTGTTAGGACCCTTAAAACCAAATATCGTTTCTCTTACAACCAGTGGCGGCACACGTACAACAAAGTCGTACCTTAACAACTAATGTCGTCATCCTCACAAACAAATTATTAAAAATTGTATTCCACATTTTATAATTTTACAAACATTTGCTACTTGGATTGATTAGACTTTCTGCTATAAAATGTTTAAATGCTACCGGTAAAACGGGGATAATTTTGCATGTTTCTTTTAATATGAGTAAAAAACTATTAATAACCACCCAGCATATACTTTAAAATATGAAAGTCGTTTATTATGCCTTTGAATAAAAGAAATTACAAAATCTTTGTAACAAGAAAACAAAATCGTGATTTAAGTAACTCTAATTTAATTTAAAGTTTACACATTTACTTATTCACACAAAACATTCAAAAATTCAGACTAATGACTTAATTTATTTATTTTTAAACACCAAGGGCTACTGGATATTCTTAGTTCCAATAGTCAAATGGATCGAAATGAGCGCGCCTCATCCCCTGTCTGCCGATTCATTTCTATTAGAAGAAAATAATTTATCCAGCATTGTCCCAGCGTTACTCTTGACATATGGGTCAAAAGTCCGATAGTCAACCATTGCGATATGAGTGTCTATCCCTCACCCACACGTCAGCCACGCCTCTGGCTAAACGTCTCTGAAATGAACAACTCATTAAGACTACACATAAAACAATGTTCAAGTGCGTCCACTTGACAGTTATTAAGGACAGTAGACAATGTTACAACACAGATTTCCCATCTTTGTGTTCTCGGGGCGTGCTATAGACCATGCTTTTAACCTGCACGAGAGTACAGATCTAAAATAATAAAGATGGCTGATACTGTTGGCGGAAACGGTTATACATCTTCACCATCAAAATCATCGAGAACAACAAATTTAAATACTGGATTGACGAATAGCTTAGCTACAACACATCAGCAGTGTATGGGAGCATCTATGTACAACAACAACAATAAGACAATAAGACAAACACATTCAGAACATCTTTTAAATCAGGAGTTAGAGGCTATACCTGCACTTTTAGACGTATTCTCTTATTAGTCTCAATGTTTTTGTTCACTTGGTTCTCAACTGTCTGATGTCAGAAAAACAACATCAAATACTTCTTTAAATTGATATTTCGACACCCAAATGAAATTTGACCTCATAGTGAATCTACATTTTGACAACTATAAAGTTTGAGAAACATTGACTTTACAAGGAAGTTAAATACATTATGAAAGAAGTGACTGTGTCGCCTCAAATAGCAATGCATCACTGTAAAAACAATACAGCCTTTAGTTTTGCAATTATTATAATCTTTTAGTATATATGACCCATGCAGCTATCAATATACAAGTTACCACATTTTGTGTGGATTGTGACAGCTATCAATATACAAGTTCCCACATTTTGTGTGGATTGTGGCAGCTATCAATATACAAGTTACCACATTTTGTGTGGATTGTGGCAGCTATCAATATACAAGTTACCACATTTTGTGTAGATTGTGGCAGCTATCAATATACAACTTACCACATTTTGTGTGGATTGTGGCAGCTGTCAATATACAATTTACCAAATTTTGTGTAGATTTTGGCAGCTGTCAATATACAAGTTACCACATTTTGTGTGGATTGGGGCAGCTATCAATATACAAGTTACCACATTTTGTGTGGATTGGGGCAGCTATCAATATACAAGTTACCACATTTTGTGTGGATTGGGGCAGCTATCAATATACAAGTTACCACATTTTGTGTGGATTGTGGCAGCTGTCAATATACAAGTTACCACATTTTGCGTGGATTGTAGCAGCTGTCAATATACTAGTTACCACATTTTGTGTGGATTGTGGCAGCTGTCAATATACAAGTTACCACATTTTGTGTGGATTGTGGCAGCTATCAATATACAAGTTACCACATTTTGTGTGGATTGTGGCAGCTATCAATATACAAGTTACCACATTTTGTGTGGATTGTGGCAGCTGTCAATATACTAGTTACCACATTTTGTGTGGATTGTGGCAGCTGTCAATATACAAGTTACCACATTTTGCGTGGATTGTAGCAGCTATCAATATACAAGTTACCACGTTTAGTGTGGATTGTGGCAGCTATCAATATACAAGTTACCACGTTTAGTGTGGATTGTGGCAGCTATCAATATACAAGTTACCACATTTTGAGTGGATTGTGGCAGCTGTCAATATACAAGTTACCACATTTTGTGTGGATTGTGGCAGCTGTCAATATACAAGTTACCACATTTTGTGTGGATTGTGGCAGCTGTCAATATACAAGTTACCACATTTTGTGTTGATTGTGGCAGCTATCAATATACAAGTTACCACATTTTGTGTTTATTTTGCAACAATTACATTTTAAAGTCAGTGCATTTCTTTATTTGGTTAAATATACATTCATCGATCTCTTAAAACCATAACACATTTCACTTAAAAAGCCAAATACCATGTATAAGGAATAATGTGACATACTTTAGCAAAACATAACGATTCACAACATAATGTGTCGTATCATACAGTTAAACAATATACAAAACATATAAAGTCAAAAGAAAATTGTTGTGTAAAGAGAACCAAATATATTTTGTTTATGTTATGTCAATTTCAACAGAATACAATACTTAACAATCTCTTATTTTTTAATGAAACATTATAACATAAATAAAAATGTATATAAATTCTAAAGAGAAAAGACATAAAATTAAACATTTTAACAACGACATAATGAACATATGTTCATTCACTATCAAGATACGTGAACAATGACGTGTTTAAAAATTAGATGAATAAATTAAGTTTGAAATAAATATTTTAAATAACTAGAAAAATAAAACGTACGCATATTATTTTTTTTACGAAAAATAAATAAATTTAAGCAAGTAATTTTTTTAAAGGCTTCTTCTATTACTCTGTGAGATATCAAGGATGAACGACTCTACGACAGACAAGAAAGATATCCATATAAGCGTTAAGGCCTTTTATAACTTGAAAGAGAAAGTTGCTGGAAACTCAGGGCCTTTTGACACCATCGCGTATGTCACATATTTAGTAGAGTATAGGTGAATCAAACCATGAACAAAACAGTTATTAATAAAGTATGTTAATGTATAGATGTAGATTTTCAACAACAAAAATGACTAAACAGGACACAGTAAAACTGCCGGTAGAGATAACAATAATAATGGGAATAACAAGGAAGGGAATAAAAGCAGATAAAACGTTGATGTGTTGACCACCGTATTTATAATAAAAAGATGATGCATAATAACTATAGTATCTTAATTTGGTGATACCTAATACATATGTGGTTACTTGCTTTAAAAAAACAACTACTTATATTAACTTCGTGCGTTACATACTGAACTGAGGAAATAGTGGAAATAATATGTATACAATCTGACTCAGTTTCAAACAAATCAGGAAATAGTATGTATACAATCTGACACAGTTACCAACAAATCAGGATATTGATATTTCGTGATTCATTCTATTATATTAAAATAACTAGCTAAAATAGACAACTAATCCAGGCATGTCGTATGGATTCCCTTTCGTACCCCCCCCCAACCCAGTACGATCTCATGATGGGATTACGTCCTTGGTCGAAAAGCTTTCCCCGATATGAGTCCATGTTTGTGGGGATGACATACCAAAGTTTAAAAGAGTTGCATAGAGTGATCCAATTTGTGACGTTATCATTATTCATTGACATTAAATACCCCGTTTGTGATAACTTTTGATTTTTCATCTCATTTTTCGATGTAATCCTTTACTTCAATGCGATCACAAATCCCAGTATTATTCTATTTTATAATGTGTTCCAATTCATGTTTTTCCCCCAGTGATTTCATTGCATCATTGGTCCTGTTTGTAGTCGAATCCCTTCACAAGTTACGATTGATAACGAGCAGGGATTACATTCTAGCTTTACATTCTAGCATTACATTCTAGGATTACATTCTAGTGTTACATTCTAGGATTACATTCTAGGATTAATCCAATATATCGTAATACATTTCCATATTTTGGTGGGATTATTTTCACAAGTATAATCCCATTGCATAATAAGATCCGATTTGTTACTAAATCCATTTTCCCGATCAATACGCATACATAGGTTGGATTATATATCCAGTATGATTCCGTTGCAAAATGGGATCCCATTCTGGTTTCAATCCCTTACCTTGATATGACTCCATTTGCAACCAAATCTAGTTCTATGGTGGGTAGGCATGTAACATTTAGTCCATTAGGATCCCATTCCCTGTGAGTTATCATTTTCATTTCTAAAACGTTTTCTCTTCATCTTCCGTTCCAGGTCGTATTATAAATGAAACTTCTAAATACGGAAATGTGTCATCAACCCCATAGGTTTCAGCCAGGTTTACTGTTAATCTATCTTTTTAAATCCCTTATATTAACTTCACCGCCGTCTCTATCTCTCTCTCACTCTCTCTCTCTCTCTGTCTCTCTCTCTTTCTCTCTCTCTCTCTCTCTCTCTCTCTCTCTCTCTCTCTGTCTCTCTCTCTTTCTCTCTCTCTCTCTCTCTCTCTCTCTCTCTCTCTCTCTCTCTCTCTCTCTCTCTCTCTCTCTCAAAAACAAAAGTAAAAAATGAAACACTTCCCGTGATGCTCTAGAGCTGAAATTTTGCACATAGACTCATGTCACCTAACAATGCATCGTTTCAAAATTTCAAATTGATCGAACGTACTGTAATTAAATTAATGCATTTTTAATGTATCTCTATATAACATATGTAATTCATTTTCACAGTTTGTTATTGTTTGCCTTTCACATGCCAGTTGAGTTCACGCGTTCACGCCACCTATCGATGTCCACACCCCCTCCCCCTCTTCGCCCGATTTTAAAGCCAAGGGAGATCAGTCGGTTTCAGTCCGTAAATGTTTGTCCCGTTTGCAAACAATCAATTCTTTTAAGTATGTCTCATATATAAGGAATTTATAGTAAAAAACTATGTTTTACGGGGTTGTTTAATTAAATCCTTTATATTAATTCGAAATCTTGTCCCTCGGTCATAAACTCTTCGTCCGTCGGTCGTCCGTAAAAACAAAAAAATTAAAAATGACCAATTTCCCGTAGCGCTATCAAGCTGAAATTTCAAACATAGACTCGTGTCTCCTAATAGTTCATTGTATCAATATTTAAGATCAATTGTTTGTACCGTATTTAAATTAATGGATTTTTAGTTTATCTCGATATAACTATATGTAGCGTCTGCTTTGTTTACATTCACGTATCACGCTGAGTTTAGTCCAGCCATCCGTTACCAATCCCCCCTCCCAAACAGGGGGAGATCAGTCGGTTTCAGTCTTTAAAAGTTTTTCACGTTTGAACATAATCAATACTTTTAGTTATGTCTCATATATAAAGAGATATAGTCAAATACTTTGTTTTTTTGGGGTTGTTTATTATTTATGTTAAGGTAAATAGTTTAGACCGTCGGCACTTTTTGTAGTTATTTGTTTCTTGTTTGTTGTTTTTTTTTAAAAATTATATACTATCCCTAACACACACACACACATACATCGCATAAAATCACAGAATAGTATTTAATATAATTTCATACCCGAATATTAAGAATATTTTTTAAAAAGTGCATTTATAGGCTGACAAATATTTAGGGAAATACTTTAAAAAATTGGCTTTATTTTAAAAAATGCTAAAATGAACTTAAAATCTGGCAGTTAAAATTTAGTATTTTTAGAATATTTTGGCAAATCCCTAAAGTAATTTAATAATCAGACTACAAGAAAATTTATTACAATTTAAAAATATGGATGACTCTCAGCGATTTGATTTTGAAAGATACACATATTTATAAATGTCATATTCATAAAGTCAATAAGTAGCAAACAAACAAACAGCTATTTAAAAAAATAAAGATAACCATTCAGCAGCTAGGCAAAGAAACGTGACTATATTTACAATAACACATTTCTGGCAAATTGTCCATTTTCTTCCACAATTTCTTATCTTACTGAATTTCTTGTTATTCTATGTATATTGTCTACTCAAAGTTTTCTCTGCTAAACTCTTCTTTAGACAGACATTTATTTTTAAATCCTTTATATTAACTCGTGGTGTCTGCGGCCGACCGACCGACCTTGCTTGCTTGCTTGCTTGCTTGCTTGTCGCCAAAACTTTTGATCGATTTTTAACCCACTTGCTCGCAAGATAGCGAGCTGAAATTTTGCAGGCAGTTTCGTACCGATGATAAAAACAATGTATCAAAATTTCAGATCGATCGCATGTACCGTAATTAAATTATTGATTTTTTAGATTATTTTTTTTAATCCTATGTATCATGCTATTTTTTGAGATAGAGCGTCGCGGTGCGTATTATATTGAACAACCTTTCTGTCGCGCAATAAGGTGCGTATTTTATTGACAGCTCTTTTTATAAACATATTCCTGATCGGTGCGTATTATATTAAACATGTTTTACGACACAACTTCAATTTTGTATTTCTGGATGGTCTGGCGCTGCGTATTATAATGAACATTCTTTTAGTTACTTCTCGTACATAAAGGATTTATAGTCAAAAACTTGGTTTTTTACGGGTTTTTCTTATTAAATCCTTTATATTAACTCGTGGTGTCTGCGGCCGACCGACCGACCTTGCTTGCTTGCTTGCTTGTCGCCAAAACTTTTGATCGATTTTTAACCCACTTGCTCGCAAGATAGCGAGCTGAAATTTTGCAGGCAGTTTCGTACCGATGATAAAAACAATGTATCAAAATTTCAGATCGATCGCATGTACCGTAATTAAATTATTGATTTTTTAGATTATTTTTTTTAATCCTATGTATCATGCTATTTTTTGAGATAGAGCGTCGCGGTGCGTATTATATTGAACAACCTTTCTGTCGCGCAATAAGGTGCGTATTTTATTGACAGCTCTTTTTATAAACATATTCCTGATCGGTGCGTATTATATTAAACATGTTTTACGACACAACTTCAATTTTGTATTTCTGGATGGTCTGGCGCTGCGTATTATAATGAACATTCTTTTAGTTACTTCTCGTACATAAAGGATTTATAGTCAAAAACTTGGTTTTTTACGGGTTTTTCTTATTTGCTTTTATGATGCGTTATACATAATTGTATAAAATGTTTCCTCTTTTCATTTCTCAAATTAATGGAATTCTTCTTATCATTTCACATGAGTATCGTCTCATTTCTTCTATACTAATAATAGTCAAAGCCCTCTTTCACTCACTGACTCACTCATCACTAATTCTCTGACTTCCCATGTAGGTAGAAGAATGAAACTTTGGGAAGTTGTTGAGTAGCGTCTCGCAAAAAAATTGGAGTAAAAGAATTTTAAAATTAACACTCTTGGGGGCCGGGGAGGCATTGTCGACTTTATGTCCTGGATGCCCAGGTGGTGGCTTCAGAAGTGACCGCTACCGGGGGGGGCCCTCAGCTGTTACGTCCCTTCGAGGGCCAGATGGCAAAGGGGGTCTTCGGGGAAGACCCACGAAGAGCATTAGGCTCGGGGCTTCTGATTTTCTTCCACATCTAGGATCATTTCTCTAGAATATAAAAGCATGAAACTTTGAGTAGTTGTAAAACAACAGTTCGCAATGGTAAAAGGTACATAAAATTGTATAAATTATCACTTACTTGGGGCCGGGGGCCCAAATGTAGATTTTTTTCTTATATTTAAAACTGACTCATCAATGTGAAGGTAGAAGCATTAATTATTGGGAATTTGCTGAGTATACCCTTATGACGATAATTGGCGAAAAATAATTTATAATTTCCAGTCATCGGTGGCCGGGGACCCAAACCCGTTTTTTCCTTATATGGTCCATATAAAACTGAATCAACACTAATTCCTCATTTTCCCGTGTAGGTAAAAGCATGAAACTTTGGAAAGTTGTTGAGTACCCTCCCGCAATGGTAACAGTCGAAAAATATATAATTATCACTAACTGGGAGGCCGGGGGCCCAAATGTAGTTTTTTTCTTAAATGAGCTATATAAAAAAAGCTCATCATTAAATCTCCAACTTCCCGTTTACGTAGGAGCATGAAACTTTGGGAAGTTGTTGAGTACCCTCCCGCAATGGTAACATACGTTAAAAAAAAATTAAATTAAATTCTCAAAAGGATTGCTTGAAGTGATTTTTTTTCCTTTTCTTTTTTTGTTTTCTTGTAGGACCACGACTGACAAACAGACAAGATGGTTGTCAAGTCTCGTAGTTAAGGGATTTAGCCTTGCTCTCCCGCTTGCATACAGTACTCAGAATTGACACAAGGAAACAGAAGTTCAATGTTTATTCCACTGTACGCAAAACTGGCTGTTCCTCCTAGAACAGCAAAAACATCCTCATACAACCGCTGTACAACAACGGCAGTCCGCTCAACAGTCTCCCTGATTGGTCATTTCATGCACAGTATATGATTAGGCTCCTACACAACTCAGTATACAATCTCAATCTCCATATCATACAGTCATTTTTCTGTTCCTCGCTTACTTTCACACCCTGTCAAGCTTTATGCGACGCACAACAATCTGGTGCGCACTATTATGCTACACTACTGGTCTCTCTTTGACCTCTCGCGTGTCTTCTGTCCCCACACGCATGTGACCAACAGTTCCACAAAACATCATACTCGTTACTAGTGTTTACTAAGTCAACACCATTCAGCCACAGTGATTCTCAAGCCCCTGAAAATGGTGAAATTAATATATGTAGTTTATGTATCATAACCAGATTGAAATCAATTGGTGTTTTGAATTTGTGTTAAGCGGGTTATCAACGGTAACTGATATCCTAAATTCCGCAGCAGAGCGCGGGTATTTTGCTAGAATTAAATAAATGGAATTCTTCTTATCATTTCACATGAATATCGTTTCTCATATTAAAGCATCAAGGATTAGACTCAAACATATTTATTTGACTTTGCTTACAGAATGAACTGTCCAACATTTCAATAATTGATTAGACTTAAACATATTTATTTGACTTTACTTACAGAATGAACTGTCCAACATTTCAATAATTGATTAGACTCAAACATATTTATTTGACTTTACTTACAGAATGAACTGTCCAACATTTCAATAATTGATTAGACTCAAACATATTTATTTAACTTTACTTACAGAATGAACTGTCCAACATTTCAATAATTGATTAGACTCAAACATATTTATTTAACTTTACTTACAGAATGAACTGTCCAACATTTCAATAATTGATTAGACTCAAACATATTTATTTGACTTTACTTACAGAATGAACTGTCCAACATTTCAATAATTGATTAGACTCAAACATATTTATTTGACTTTACTTACAGAATGAACTGTCCAACATTTCAATAATTGATTAGACTCAAACATATTTATTTGACTTTACTTACAGAATGAACTGTCCAAAATTTCAATAATTGATACGTGTATACCACTGATGGCTTCATTTCTTTGGATTTTTTAAAAATGATTATTTTCTATTTGATTTCATAATGCGTTATAAATATTTATATTATGTTAATTGTATATCAAGCGCAATGATCCCAATTATTTGCTGGAGTGCCATGCTATATGATTGTTTACAGTATTAAAAAATATTTGTTCAATATTAATTTTTTTTCAGTGTGAAGAGACAAATAGAATTATACTGGACTACATTGTTTGTTCGTGGATTGTTTGTTCATGGATTGTTTGTTCATGCATTGTTTGTTCATGCATTGTTTGTTCATGCATTGTTTCTTCATGCATTGTTTGTTCATGCATTGTTTCTTCATGCATTGTTTGTTCATGCATTGTTTGTTCATGGATTGTTTCTTCATGCATTGTTTGTTCATGCATTGTTTGTTCATGCATTGTTTGTTCATGGATTGTTTCTTCATGCATTGTTTGTTCATGCATTGTTTGTTCATGCATTGTTTGTTCATGCATTGTTTGTTCATGCATTGTTTGTTCATGCATTGTTTGTTCATGCATTGTTTGTTCATGCATTGTTTGTTCATGCATTGTTTGTTCATGCATTGTTTGTTCATGCATTGTTTGTTCATGCATTGTTTGTTCATGCATTGTTTGTTCATGCATTGTTTGTTCATGCATTGTTTGTTCATGCATTGTTTGTTCATGCATTGTTTGTTCATGCATTTTTCGTTTAAATTCGGAACAATATACAAAGTCAACAAACATGGACAAAAATAGAAGAGCATACTAGAATGTAACACTTACATGTCGATAAAGGTTTACAAAGATACCATAGATGGGCATACTAGAATGTAACACTTACATGTCGATAAAGGTTTACAAAGATACCATAGATGGGCATACTAGAATGTAACACTTACATGTCGATAAGGGTTTACAAAGATACCATAGATGGGCATACTAGAATGTAACACTTACATGTCGATAAAGGTTTACAAAGATACCATAGATGGGCATACTAGAATGTAACACTTACATGTCGATAAAGGCTTACAAAGATACCATAGATGGGCATACTAGAATGTAACACTTACATGTCGATAAAGGTTTACAAAGATACCATAGATGAGCATACTAGAATGTAACACTTACATGTCGATAAAGGCTTACAAAGATAACATTTTAATGACTACTTTTAAACGTTTCCTTCAATTACGTCTTGTAAAAAAAAAGTTATACCCTTGTATTATGTATACAGACACTCCTACTATACAGAAGATTATTGCGTCAGCAGACCATAACGGCATGTTTGCATTTGACGCATCGTTCACAGGCCCCGACACAATGATGGTTCTACTCATTACCCAGCTGCCTTTGTTTCCCTAACTAAGTTCAGGTATCCATTCTGAGCTGGATGGACTTCGGACTTACTCTTGGCCCCGGAAACAAATCCCTGCTTTTTCATGGGGATTCGAACCCCTGTACATCGGTACGCCAGACGAGTGCACAAGCCCCTCGATTAATCGATATAGCTTCTGGATATATATAGTACACAGTACACATCCTTTCAATCTAGTTACCTACAATTCATTTTGGCCAAGGAAATATTCGAGGAAAGAGGGCATTGAAATAAGCATCATTTTACGAACAGCTTAAAATCTTAATTAATGAACGAATGCTTTTATAAAACAAGCGGGTCATACATTATTTTTATAAAAGATCAAATTTACATTACTTTAAAAGCTATTCATAGAACAAATAACCACGTCAACATTAATTAGCACTTGAAACTCCCCACATGGTAACAATACAGCAGAGGTTCCCAACACCGTGCCCACGGGTGCCATGGTTCGTATATGTACGCCACAATTCGATGGAGAAATAAGTTTTTCATAAACATTAATTAAAAATTTGAATTATTTTTATTAATTTGTTACAGTTTTGATTGCCGTAGGTGCTCAAATTTATTAAATACGTTTGTATGTTTGCGAAATTTCTTCTGAAAATTTTTAACGGGCTAAAAGCGAGGTGCATAATCTTTTATATAAATAAGCGATACTCTATTATGATTGTGATGATAGTTATAGTTCTTGTTATAATAAATTTATGCATAAAATGTAGTACATATTTGAACTATAACTTTGATATTATATTGTAGTTCAATAACTATTTTTTTATTATTTTTTTAGCCCTAAAATGATAGGACCGAGTAAAAGACAACGAACCTATATTTTTAACACTGATTGGGAGGAATCATATTGTTTCGTTATTTTGAAAAATAAATGCGTTTGTATGTTGGGTGGTAGTAGCATTGCAGTGCCGAAAAAAAAATAATGTTAAAAGACACTTTCAGACAATTCATGCCACTTTTGATGTGAATTATCCACTTAAATCTGAAGTAAGAAAGAAAAAAAAATATGTCAACAAAATCAGGTCTAACTGCACAACAAACTGTTTTCACTAGACATGTGGAAAATTCTAAAAAGGCCACCATTGCTTTGTTTTCAAAATTTCTCACATGCACGCAAAAAAGAAGAAACCTTTCATTGATGGTGAGTTGTTTAAGGAAATATTTTTGTCTGGTGCTGATTGTTTGTTTGATGGAATTTCTAGCAAACGTGAGATTGTCTCAGCAATACAAGAATTACAGTTGACAAAGAACACCAATAAAAGAAGAATACATGCAATTTCAACAGACATACAAACTCAGTTAAAGACTGAATTGGAAATATGTGACTGGTTCTCGCTACAATTCGACGAGTCAACAGATATATCAGACACCGCACAGTTAGCAGTTATGGTTAGAATGGTCTTTAAAAACTTCACAGTAAAAGAGGAAATGTTGAAAATATTACATATGAAAGGACAGACAAGGGGTGAGGATATTTATAATACATTCAGAACATATGCCAAGTCAATAAATATGACTTTGCACAAGCCGACTGCGATAACCACCGATGTGGCACCAGCAAAGGTAGGTAAAAACATAGGATTTATTTCGCTCTGCAAAAAGGATGAATCATTTTCAAACTTTATGTCCTACCCCTGTATTATCCACCAGGAAGCTTTGTGTTATAAAATATTGCCATTTGAACACGTTATGAAAATAATCAATTCTATTTGAGCAGCTCCTTTGCAACACCGACATTTCAAGGCCTTATTAGAATATACTGAATATACTGAAGATAAAGAACATGATTTTATTCTGCATACTGAAGTACGTTGGCTCAGTAAAGGAAAGGTTCTTACAAGATGTTTGAGTTTAATTGAAGAAATAAAAACATTTATAAACAATAAAAAGGAAAATTATGATGACCTAGCTGACTCTCGTTGGATTTCTCACAGACATCATGGACATTTTTTATTCTTTAAATTTGTAGTTGCAGGGGAAAGACAAAAACAAAGCTGAAATGATAAGCTCTGTATAGTCATTTACAGCTAAATGGGATTTGTTGATATCACATCTGCAGATCAATTCTCTCGTGCATTTGCCACATATAAAGAAAATTCTAGGTAACAATGAATTTAAACGGGTCATTATTTATTAAGCATCTTCAAGTGTAAAAAAAAACAGTTTGAAGAGAGATTTTTGCAGTTTACACATTTCGAGCCAATTGTTTCCTGATGTATCAATCCTTTTACTTGCCAACTAAATGTAATGCTCTATACGGTGTGGATGTTCTGGTGTGATCTAATCTAAATATAGCATATACCCAGCCTTACACACACGCATATCAACAATATCTAGTCATTGTAAAACAGTTACAATTACATGTGAAATGTCCACTATATAATACTTCACTAAAAAGATGGTACACTCCGAAAACAGCTTGAATATAATATCAAGGGTACAACCGGAAAACATTAAACCACATGTACTGGTGCATCACACAAATGCATAATAACAAATCATTCTATCTACAATGAGAAAACCAACGGTTTTTTCGTACTGTGAGTATGACTTCAAGAATACACTACCTCATTTTAGAGGACAACAAAGCTTATTACTACCCATAATTCATCATCAACATATCCTCAATGCAAAAGGAAAACAGTTCAAATTTTAAGCCCCAATATGCATGTTATTATCAATATGCAATATCAATCACCTTTCTAATTGACCACTATATACATCTGAAATGGACAACCAACCAAAAAAATAGCGCTTATAGTACTTGTACTTATCATTGTACGTTTTACGGAGTACCTTTTTCTTCTCATTTAATAATTACTCTCCTATTTATCGTTGAAGTCACCATAGTGCGTGGGACCTGGTATGAAGCAGTCATTGATAATCTATGAATCTTTGCTGTCCCCATAGTGGGACCTGTTATAACCACCTCATACTTTGTTTCAAAATTCTGCGCGTCATCATAATCATAAACATATTAATCATCAACAAAATTCTCAAATTATCCTAATAATCATAAACGTGAATCATAATCAACCTTCTAATGATCACAAACATAATCCTCATACATGACATTTTTCATCATAATCATCATAATCAGGAATCCTATCATCATCAGAACATATCATCGTAAATACATATCCTTATACTAAACAAATTTGGCCTGAGGTCTCCATGGGCAAAAATGCTTATATAATCAACAAAAATTGTGGTGTACATAAGAAACACCTCATCAATCCATATTTTTATAATGTCACGACGTCACCCGGACCTCAAATTCTAACCACCAATAGTACATTATCATTACTCATCATAGGCATTAAAAAAAACATCATCATCATCATAGAAGATACAATGCTCATTTCCTATTTATTTACATCAATCAAATACCCAGCAAAGGAAAAAAATTTCAAACCACCAAAATCATAACCATTGTTTTGCTGGTGGTATGTTGTTGTTGTTTTTTTTGTCACCCATCATAAACAAAAACAACCCTTATTAGCATTACAAAGTTGGTACCTGTGGTTACCCCCAAACTTTGCTAACGCCCAATATTTGTCATTCTCACACGATCAAATATTAGTTATTTTGACCATTTCCACCTCTATCATCTCCCCTGTCACCACCTCTACGACATACCCGGTCAACTATGCCTCCGCCTCTGAAATTTCCCCGGTCATCCCTGTCACCACCCCTACTACTTATCCGGTCAACTCTACCTCCGCCTCTGAATTTTGCCCGGTCATTCCTGTCACTACCTGTACGACTTACCCGGTCAGCTCTACTTCCGCCTCTAAAGTCTCCCCGGTCATTCCTGTCACTACCTGTACGACTTACCCGGTCAGCTCTACTTCCGCCTCTAAAGTCTCCCCGATCATCCCTGTCACCACCTTTAAAATCTACTTCTTGATCTATCAAGTTCCACTTTTTCTCCATTACTAACTCAGCAAACCGGCCATCTTCACCCACGCGAATCAATGTTTTCTCGAGTATCCCAATTATCATCCAAATTATTAGACCCCATGAACAAGCAAAGCTTTTAATTGTCTTTCGTCCTCCGTAACTCGACCGAATCATAACCCATATTTGGTCCATATCCTTTGAGTCTTTGTCGGTCTTGGTCTGCTTAATCCTTGGTAGTCCTGTCTCAATAGTTTCTCTGTCACTGTCTCTCTCGCCGGCTTGTTCACGAGCACCGTTTGTTGTGCTGTGTGTTTCCCAGGTTAGCAGCACACCCTCTCGAATCACAACAATGCATTGTTGGGACACGCAGTTAATTTCTCATCAACCCACTTGCAGTGGTTTTCATTTTGTTTTTCTTCTACTTTTCTCAGAAGTCATTTCTTTCATTTGCCCCTTAATTTCCTTTTTTTCCATCATTAGGCGTGCTATCTTCTATTAACTCAGTAGCACATTCAATTTTCCTATCATTATCTTCATTAGTTTGCTCTAGTGTAAATTCCTGCACTTCCGTGTCCCTAGTCACATCCTTAACTTTTATTTCATCTGTATAACTCTCAATTTGATTCATCTTTCTTTCTGATCCTAATGGGGCTACCGCAACTAACTGATCTTCTGTGGCCGTCACCTCATCTTGCATATCTGGGTCAATAATCTTTACCTTTTCAACTAGGATACTTTCAATTATATTTTCCCCCTTCTCTCTCAGCAATTCTTGTAAGTTCACAATTTCAGAATTTTTTTTCCTTAACTTCAGACTTAGATCATAATTTTTTTCTTCTTTTTCTATAACAATTCTCCACATTTCAGTAGTGTCTTCTTCTTTAAGTGCTAGTTTTAGGGTTAACTCATTGTTTTCATCTTCTTTATGCGCCAATCTTTCTTTAATATCTGTGTTTTCTATCTCTTTTTCATTTAGCTCCCTCTGAACTTTCTCCAATAGTTCATCTTTATCAGCCACCGTCTTATTCAGCTCTGTTGTCTTGTGGTTTGCAATTCTTATGTTTGCTTCAATCTATGCCAGTTTTTCATCTTTATTCTCAATTATTTTGAACAAACAAGATTTTTCTTTACCATTTTGAACTAAAATTTTGTCCATTTCGGCAATTTTCATTCTTAAGTTCATTGACTCAACTTCAGTTTCCTCTATTTCTAATTTGTCTTTTATGCCCTCTTTTTCCAGATCCGTTAGTCTAGTTTCAACATTGCACAATTTTGGCTCTAGATTGCTTAATGTCTCTTTGATTTCATTTAGTTCCTTCTCTTTAACGGACAGTTTATTTCTTAACTCACTAACGAGTTTATTACTTTCTTCCATGATGTGGTTTAAATCATCTATTACTTTTTTATGTTCAGCATCCCGGTCTTTAAGGAACCTAATTTCCTTTTCTGTTTGTTCAGATTCTTCAAATTTCTTTATAGATTCTATGATTTTTCGTTTAGCTTCTACCATTGGTTCTCTTCTACCTTGATTATTTTGTTTTCTGGTCTTAGGAAATGTCTCCCTAAATGTATTACGGTTGTCTTTGTATCCTCCAAGGATCATATTTTCCTTTCTATACATTATGCTACTGACTGGTTCTACCACCTTATACACATCTTTCGTTACATACGGATCTTCGCAGTATAAGTTTGCTATTCCATATAATTCATCATCACATTCATTAACAGTTACTTCATTAGTTAATTGAAGCTGATTTATCTTCTTTTCTTCCCTATGTGTGTTCCTTTCTAGAGTATCACCAGCACAATCAGTTATTCTATCTTTTGCTTCATTATATTCCACTCGTGTGACTTTCTTTTCTTCTTCCTCTCCGGTAACTTCTGCCTTAATTTTAACCTTTGTCCCTGATATTAAGGCGACTATAACTGACTGATCCTCTTTCTTCTCTGGCCCAGGAATCTTTTCCTTGTTGGCCTCTTTTTCTACCGCATCCATCCAAACTTCATCTCTTACTTCTTCGGCATAATTCTTTTCCGGTTCTACAAATTTATTTTCAGTTTCTTTAAACTTCATTTTGGATTCTATAATTTTCTTGTCAAATTCTTTAACCCTCTCTACAGATTATCCCCCTTTTTCAGATTGCTTAACCTTTTCCATTATTGCTAACTCCTTCTTTCTGTTTCTACTTCCTTTATGTTTGTTAGCGTCTACAGTCTCGCCAGCAATATTTCCCGTAATGGGCTTAGCAGCTCTTTTGGAAAACTCTTTATGCTGAACTTTTGCGAACTCTCTTTGACATTTCCACTTCGGTTCATCGTATCTACATCTCAATTGATAGCTTTTCTTTGGACCAGTAATGGTCTGAGTTGTCAGAGCGCTAATATATGTACCTTCATTGTCTGCCTCTCTGTCTCTATATAATGCGTAGGCCATGTTCAATTCTATTTTTCTCTCAATTTCTAACATTCTTCTTTTCTCTTCCCGATTATTTGCCCGTATCTCTCTTTCCTTATCTTCCTCCCTCCTCCTTCTAGCCCGTTCCTCGTCTTCCTCCCACCTTTTTCTCTCACGAGCTGTCCTGTGTCCCTCTATTACCCATTTCTTTGCATCTTCCCCTTGTAATCCCGGCTCTAGGCTCCTTTGTTTAAGTTCCTCCATACTTAGCCACCACATTTTAAAATATCTTACTACTAGTACCCTAAAAAAATTATATAATATAGTGCTTCAAAAACAACAACAATATAAACACATTATTAATACAGAAAATAATTCCAAATGTAATTTACCTCTTAAATTAAGTGTCCTCATCTACTATTACATATCCATAGTAATTTTGAAAACACAACACTCAATTGTCAATAAATACTCCGAAAACAATAATTAAGTGTCAATCCTCAATCTGCCTGTAGCAACAATCCAGTGTCAGTTTTGTATACCCATTCACCGACTAACATCCCTCGTCACGCCAACACCTCCGGTATTCAAAAGTCACGTTAATCCTGTTAATAAAGGTCACACAGACTCAGCTACTACCGGTACAGCTACCTCTGACACAGCCACTTCTGACAGCTACCTCCGACACAGCCACTTCTGACAGCTACCCCCGACACAGCCACTTCTGACAGCTACCTCCGACACATCCACTTCTGACAGCTCCCTCCGACACAGCCACTTCTGACAGCTACCTCCGACACAGCCACTTCTGACAGCTATCTCCCAAACAGCCACTTCTGATAGCTACCTCCGACACAGCCACTTCTGACAGCTACCTCCGACACAGCCACTTCTGACAGCTACCTCCGACACAGCCACTTCTGACAGCTACCTCCGACAAAGCCACTTCTGACAGCTACCTCCGACACAGCCAACTCAGCATCCAAATTAGGATGAACGCTTAGTGTCAAAGTTTGCTGACTTCAATCAAATGGCTCTATAAGTTGGACGAGCCCCCACTGTGGCGGATTCGTTATCTAGGGGGATCGAGGTCCACCCTTTGCCACAGATAGTAACCAGCGTCGGCAACCCCGACAGAGTCTCGGTTGGTTATTGTAAACACCAAAGTACCTGTAATTATTTATAATTAGTTACCAAAACACTTGGTTTCCGTGTAACAAGTTTAATCATATTATAAGATAAGATAAGGTACTCTCAAAGGGTCGAGAGATTTAAAAGATTGGTGAATATAACATTCCGAACATCCATCACACGCTAATTCACTCCCTCCATATTCGGCTCCTAACAGCTCTCTCTCTCCCTATATCCTTTTACTCATTGTGCGTCTTGGTGTGACGCACAATAGTTGGTGCGCAACCTACATTAACTATTATGTGCGCATTTAATACAGTTATTATCACACCATAACATCCGACCGTGACAATGGCCGCATGTATTGCAGATTTCGTTCAAGGTAAGATAGAAGAATTAAGAGTTAGACATGTTGGACCTTAATAATGATAGTTTGCTAAAATCATTAATATCAGAGGACTTTTGGAATACAGTGGACAGAGAAAAGTTCCCATTTTTAAAAAAAGCTGCTTATAAAATTGAATCCTTTTTCGGTTCGACATATTTATGCAAATATTGTTTTCAAACATTAACTTTATACAATTAAGATATAGATCTAGACTCACGGAAGAGGATCTTTATGATTGTTTGCTAACAGGATTATCGTCATATGCTCCTAATTATGAGGCCCTGGCCAATGATATGCAATGTCAATGATGACATTGACATATTGATATTATATTTTTTATAACATGTTTTCTTTGTATTTGTGTTTTTGTTTACTTTGTTTACGTTTTTTACATGCTTTTTGCAATGAAAAGTTATGGAAGGAGTTTTTCGATTAAAAATAGGTGGTGCCCGCCACCCTACCGATATTTTAGAATGTGCTCTAGAGTACAAAAAGGTTGGGAACCCCTGCCATACAGGATATAAACGTGTCAAGTGACTTGAAACAGTCTAAACAACGCTCACAGCTCGCGCACAGCCTCAATGACCAAACATATTTCTAAGGACAATACAATTTTTAAAGGTAAGAAATTGTTTTATTCTTTAAATCTTTTATAGATAACGTATATGTCAAGTTCAATAAATTTAATAATCATAGCAGAATTAGCCTTATGGAGTCAAAAAAATGTTGTTTTAATGCATTAAATTAAGGATTAAAGATAGAATGTTAAATACATTCCTTTATGTCCAAGTCTAATTACAATCCCACCATTACTTTTTTTTTAAAGTTTATTTTCTCTCGTTTTATCACTTACGAAATATATACAACTATCTTTATACATAAATATACAGATAAATGTATATATTTGTAGTTCCATTACAATGAAGCAAAAATGTTTTAGGTATTTTTAAATTAAATTAATATGATTAAATTCTTTTAAATATCGATATAAACAATCTTTTACACATTGAAATTTTGATAAGTTATCACATATCCAATGAATTTCTTTTTTAACTTCTTACAATATAGATTATCATCTTCTATGTTTAATCAATGTTGATGCTATTTAATAAAATGTTTGGTACCATTTAGTATAATAACTGTATACAATAGGCTCGTTTGAAATAATTTCATATCTTGTTGTTATAACAAATAAAACCATATTTCATCTCTCTCCCTATCATTCAGTATCAGTTCCAAAACTTTCTTATTAAAGAACTTATAACCTGTTAATATATTGATTATTTTCAAGATTTTTCCTATGCATACATGTTATACTTTTATAAGATGCTTCTTTAATACCCTTTTTGATCAAATATTATGTTAGGTTCTTATTTAAATCTAGTAAAATAAATATTTTTCAAATACATTTGTTAAGCGTATGTATATCGTAAATGAATTATATTTAAAATGTTTAATTTTATATCACAAAGAAAAATGCATTACTTCATCCAATAAAAAGGTTGACATAGATATTTGAAATAAATATAACATGTGGTTAATGAGGACATAACACTGTTAATGGGAAACATGGGGTTAATATTACAGTTATGAGTGTTTGCAGATGTAAACTGTATTTGATGTAATTACATATGGGTAATAAAATTGAAGTGGTTCTGAAGTGGTTACATGTGGTGTCACAATTAACCCTATATATCAAACAACATGACAATGAAAAGTGTAACAAAAATAATTGAGCTGATTTGCCGCAAAGTCTACACATCAAACGGCAGGACAAGATAAAAAATACTGAGGTACTTAAAAGGAGCTAAATGCTGAGTATGCACTCAATTCTGAGTGAGAGGTGCCTGCGGTGGTTGGGTCATGTCCGCAGGATGAGGTCAGAGTGCATTCCTAGAGCATTGCTTTACCGTGAGCTGGCAACTGGTATGAGAAACAGAGGTCGCGCTTCAATAAAGTCTGCAAGAAAGACATGTTATTGGCACAGATATACCATAAAACGTGGGAGACCATTGCCGAGGAGCGCACCTCCTGGCGGACAAAAGTGCGTGAGGGCATTCATGTCGCAGAAGCATCCCTCATAGCTTTGAGTGAAGAGAGAAGGGCCAGAAGAAAGGAGAGGGGGGCAGAAGAGCAGGAGTTCACGTCATCGTCCCATGTGGACAAACGTTTGTCATACATAGCTACGACATCATTCAAATATATCAATGTATTTTTATTTGTAAAATATGGATGTTATTATATAAATCTCATAATATTATATAATACTAAAAGTTAACCGAAGGAAACATTAAATACAATTATTTATTAGGCTTGAAAAAATATTTCATATTAAATCACAAGGTTATTGTCTCTGACAGATATAAGTCAATCAGCCAGTTGTTTACCTTAGATCAAGTTATTGTCTCTGACATATATAATTGAATCTTCCAATTATTTATCATAAATCAAGTTATTGTCTGACTGATGTGAATCTTCAAGTTTTGTATCTTTAGATCAAGTTATTGTCTCTGACAGAATAAGTCAATCAGCCAGTTGTTTACCTTAGATCAAGTTATTGTCTCTGACAGATATAAGTCCATCAGCCAGTTGTTTACCTTAGATCAACCATTATGGGGGTAAGTACTTTAAGTGGATTGTAAATTATTTTACTTTAAAAAGTTACAAAATATCATTTGAAGGCTTTTAGTTGAATAAACAATATTTTGAAAAAAAAACGTGTTATATACGTTTTAAGTTTTTTAAATTAAATACTTACAGCAAATAGACCAAACCATAATAAATTTGAATCAGCAAAAAGACATAAATGGTAAATTTATGTATTAAAATTGTGAACAACACATAACAATTATCATCTTTATGACAGATGGTCACTTAGACAACTTGAAGGCAAGAATTGAATACAATTTTTTTTTAAATCCATAAATTAATATCTATAAGACCATAAATAATGTCAATCAGAAAAGACATTTTCCTGTATTATTAATTAATAAAAGCTGAAAAAAGAAGATAGAAAAAATAATATTGTAAACTTTGATTATATCCATGTGTATTTATTAAAACCAGCATTAAAAACACGTATTGCTTTAAACAAATAATTAGATTTAAAAGAATTGAGGGTTTTGAATTTATTTCTGGTGGATTAATATTTATAAAAATCTATATTCATAACAAAAAAAAACTCTAATAAGAATGCAGGACTAAAAAAAAACATAGTAAGCGTAGAACGCAATAATCTTCTGTATGCAAGGAGTGTCTGCAACAGATTAGCTAAGATAAGATAAAACAATACAGTAGTATTTATTGAGCACATTTTATTATAACAATGAGAGAAAATTTTACATAATCTTTGATGTTAAAAAATGTTTAATTTTGTTTTAATTTTTCTTTTATTCCAATCAAATAATACTTTTGTCTAGATCAGTATTTGGAAAACTTAGTTTGTCTTATTTCTATAAGATAAACTACAACAAATTCAATAAAGAGCTGCCAGATTCATCACCAAAGAATATTCAAAACTGACAAGAATAACACCATTAGTTAAATCATTAAACTTTGAAACACTAGAGGATAGAAGAACCAAGAGTAAAGTAGTAATCATACATAAAGCAATTAATTATAATTTAGAAATACAACACAAAAATAACTTAATACAACCATCAGATAGACATAAGGATAAAAACATCTCTCTCATTCCGTATGCAAGAACAAACACATACAAATTTTCTTTCTTCCCGACCGGAATTCGGGCGTGGCATGGGTTGCCTGAAGAAACAAGGAAAGTCAACACTTTATCAACTTTTAAAACTCTAATAAGAAAGCAGAACTTAGCACAAACCATAGGTAAGCGTAATACGCAATAATCTTCTGAATAGAACGAGCGTCTGAAACAGATAAGATAAGATAATAATTTAATTGAATAATTTTTACTCTTTTTCTTATAAGTATATTTGTTATCACTTTACCTTTATAATTTATACAGATAGTTACTCTATACATAATAATATATTAACTTAATATAATAATTAGGTATAATCTTTAGAAAATAACGGGGGTGAGACTGCAACCAGGCTTAGAAATTAGTAAATGTATAACATGTAAATAGGGTATTAGTTAGCCTGACAGGACGTAACAAAACAGCGAACGTTTCGGCAAAGAGCCTTCCTCAACGAACACATAGTACACAAATACCTGAGCACCGCCGGGTGTGTTTGTGCAAGAAACCATGGCGGTGACAGATATGTCATCGACTCCCATGTGGTCACGTCCATTGAAGTGTTGGGAGAAAGGACACTGTCTTGTTTAATCGCACGTACATGCTCTGCGATACGGCAGTAGAGTAACCTGCCCGTCTCACCTAATTACTTAAGTGCCAGGTGGTTGTCCCGTAACTTGGATCTTATACGGTCTTCAAGTCTGCAGATCTGGGTGCTGAGATAAGCGATATACCATTTGTGAGTGTATACGAGCAGACGCATAAGTTGAAAAGCAACTTTCTTCTCAAGTGATTGAAGTTCAGATTTATCTTTAGAGTTAAAATAAGCGGATGCCGGGTTAAAATTGTCGTCTTTGTATTCCAACCTCCCATCTGGGCACCAAGCTATGCGGCCGTCCTCCCATCTGGGCACCAAGCCTTGCGGCCGTCCTCCCATCTGGGCACCAAGCCATGCGGCCGTCCTCCCATCTGGGCACCAAGCCATGCAGCCGTCCTCCCATCTGGGCACCAAGCCATGCGGCCGTCCTCCCATCTGGGCACCAAGCCATGCGGCCGTCCTCCCATCTGGGCACCAAGCCATGCGGCCGTCCTCCCATCTGGGCACCAAGCCATGCGGCCGTCCTCCCATCTGGGCACCAAGCCTTGCGGCCGTCCTCCCATCTGGGCACCAAGCCATGCGGCCGTCCTCCCATCTGGGCACCAAGCCATGCGGCCGTCCTCCCATCTGGGCACCAAGCCATGCGGCCGTCCTCACATCTGGGCACCAAGCCATGCGGCCGTCCTCCCATATGGGCACCAAGCCATGCGGCCGTCCTCCCATCTGGTCACCAAGCCATGCGGCCGTCCTCCAATCTGGGCACCAAGCCATGCGGCCGTCCTCCCATCTGGGCACCAAGCCATGCGGCCGTCCTCCCATCTGGGCACCAAGCCATGCGGCCGTCCTCCCATATGGGCACCAAGCCATGCGGCCGTCCTCCCATCTGGTCACCAAGCTATGCGGCCGTCTTCCCATCTGGGCACCAAGCCATGCGGCCCTCCTCCCATCTGGGCACCAAGCCATTCGGCGGTCGTCGATGTAAGACATGTCCTTTTGTTATCCAGACGGACCAGATTGTCTTCCCTAAGGGGATATTTAAGATTAGGAATGGCTTTCTTTGTACCAGCCGTAATGTAGTCTACAACATTGTGTGTAAGCGCTGTAGTTTGAAGTACATAAGTGAGACGGGGAGGTTACTCTCCTGCCGTATCTCAGAGCATGTACATGCCATTAAACAAGAAAAACATAGTCCTGTCTCCCGACACCTCAATGTACATGCCATTAAACAAGACAAACAGTGTCCTGTCTCCCCACACCTCAATGTACATGCCATTAAACAAGACAAACAGTTTCATGTCTCCCGACACCTCAATGTACATGCCATTAAACAAGACAAACAGTGTCCTGTCTCCCGACACCTCAATGTACATGACATTAAACAAGACAAACAGTGTCCTGTCTCACGACACCTCAATGTACATGCCATTAAACAAGACAAACAGTGTCCTGTCTCTCGACACCTCAATGTACATGCCATTAAACAAGACAAACAGTGTCCTGTCTCCGTACACCTCAATGTACATGACATTAAACAAGACAAACAGTGTCCTGTCTCCCGACACCTCAATGTACATGCCATTAAACAAGACAAACAGTGTCCTGTCTCCGTACACCTCAATGTACATGACATTAAACAAGACAAACAGTGTCCTGTCTCCCCACACCTCAATGTACATGCCATTAAACAAGACAAACAGTGTCTTGTCTCCCGACACCTCAATGTACATGCCATTAAACAAGACAAACAGTGTCCTGTCTCCCGACACCTCAATGTACATGCCATTAAACAAGATAAACAGTGTCCTGTCTCTCGACACCTCAATGGACGTGATCACATGTCTGTCACCACCATGGTTTCTTGTACAAACACACCCGGCAGAGTCAGTCTGGAGAATAGACAAATCGAAGAGTATTGAACACTTGCACCAAGTGGGATGAATGTATTGTTTGCTCTGATAACCTAACAAGATTGGCCACACCCACCCTCTTTTCCTATATCAGCTCTTACTATTCTCTCCGTACTATTTCTCGACTGGACTAGTTGGATTTCACCACAGCTAAGTTTTTATTTTATTTTTTTCGTTATATTCGTTTTATTTGTGTACTATTTGTTTGTTGAGGAAGGCTCTTTGCCGAAACTTTCGCTGTTTTGTTACGTCCTGTCAGGCTAACTCATACCCTGTTTATATGTTATACATTTATAATCTTTTAGACTACCAACAAAAGAAAAAGAATGACGTTTTTTTTTATTTTTTACATACGCAGGTACGCAAAATTTAATGTGTGTCAGCATACGATTTATATTCTAAGAGTAAAAAACACGACTAGTACTAGTAGAGTCAAGCTGCATTGACATTACTAAGTTACTACAACTACTACTACTACTAACTACTTAGTACTTCTAGTGCCACCGCCATTGCATTCGAAATATTTCTTTAACACTCTATTACACAATGTGACCATTTGGTAACAAAGCGAAATAATTATTATTTCACTAATGCTGGATTAGTTATTAATTTTTCAGACTGATTTCCCTTTTATTTTATCATGTTTTGAATTTTTATCCCGGAGAACTCTTCCCTTAGACCATTTTGTATTTTTGTAAGAGCAACTTTTATTTGGTCATAGTGGGCTACACTTGTGTCTACCGAATCTAGTAAGTACAAAAGTTTGTTATTTATCGCATAATAAAAATTTCTGTTCAAAAAATATTAAATGGTAACATTAATGTTTATACTATAATTATGTTAGATTATGTTTGATATTTGTCATCAACGTTTGATAAAATTTGAAAAAAGTGACCATTTGGTAACAGTGCGTCTATGTGGTTATTTTTTTGGTGGTTTTTCTTTTTGGAAAATGACAACATACTAAAGTCAACATTTGTATAAGCGATATAAATAATGTTTTATTTATAGAATATTTATAAATATCTAATATTTATGTTAGCCTTTTATACTTTTATAAAATTAGCAAGTTTTACAATATTTAACGTTAAATTAAAAATAATTTTAAAATTCTTTTTATAAATAGAATTAGAAGTATGGATGAAAATCAATGATATACAACATATATATTTTGTACATTTTTTATGTTTTGTTTTTTTTCTCTCAAGAATTCAAATACAAAAGTTATTTGTCCATCAAGGTTTCATGGCAAAAATAAAGATGTATATGTTTGTGCCATTCCTGAGGACCCAGATGATAATGAACTATCTTAGGAAGATGACGATGGCGTAGATGAAACTTTTAATCCAGAATCAGGGCACAACAGAGATTCAGGTAAATTTACATAATTTTAAAAATAAAATATTATGTCTTATATCATTTGAAAGAATAATTAAATATCATTCAATACAATTGTTGACGTAAACACTAACAAAATAATATTTCAATTTGTCCTTTTCAGACTCAACAACACCAGTCTCTGAGAGGGAAATGAATGAAGCACCTGGTAATTTTTTAGGTACTGCAGTCCAACCACAGGCAAAAGTATCAAATGGAATTTTTTTCTTTGCAGCAGAATTCTTTCCTCAAAATTTTTTTTTCTTTTTCTGGACATGTCGCTGTTGCAACAAAAAAAAATAAAAACCCTATAGACTACTTTAGGGAAATTATTGATGAATAAATAATGGATAATTTTGTAATACAATCAAATATGTACAGAGCTCAGACAAATATGAACCAACCATTGCATTTGGATGCTAATGAACTGGAGCAGTTTACTGGAGTTTATTTATGATGAGCATCTTAGTTCAAATGCCAAATGCAGATGTTACTGGGGAATTGATACTCGTTATGACAAGGTGGCTAATATATATATATATATATATATATATATATATATATATATATATATATATATAACAATATAACCTCAAAAGTTAAAAACAAATGTGTGTGTTCTTCTGATACTGGAGTGATTCATAACTTTGAATGATACTGCTGTAAAATTCTGCCATGTAAAATAGAATTGGTTATAGGAGCTTCTGGAAACATTGTGCTCCGTCTAGTTAGCCACGTTACAAGTAAGAAATAAACAGCACGCAATGATTGTTTTCAAGTGGATATTATTAATATGGCAGTAGTTCAGGCATGACTGATCAATAGGACTGCCTGTAGTAATGCAGATTGGGACCAAAAATATCCTTGCTCTACTTGATTTCAAGACCCAGAATGCAATATGCATAATGAAAAAAAGGTAAATTAGGGTTTAGAAAATGTGCTCATCCTTTTTTGGATATAGAGCCAAAGAAATGAGAGACCCTACTGCAGCTGTTCCACCCATAACAGTAAGACCTGACTATGTTGGGCTTTTTCCTGAGCCAATTTATAAAAATAGAAAGATGCAAGAGACCCAATTGCAAGGGATTTTTTTAGAATTAAATGTCTAAAAATTAGTAACATGTACTGATGTAATATTCAACTTTTCAAGTCGCAAAAGTCAAACAGTTTCACTAGACTCAAACTATATTTGTATGTAGGCGTATAAATGTTTACTGGCCTTTATGAAGGTATTTTATTAAAAAATATTATTAGATTTTCCTTTATTTTTTTTTATGTTGTAATGATTTTATTATCCTTATTATCGTTTTCATGAATTGTATAAGCAGTATATTCAACATATAAAAATGTACTTGTAATCAAATTAATGTTTACACTTATCGGTGTTCATAATTAAATCATCATCTTTAAAAAAAAATATAATTGTCATGTTATTATATATTCTGTTTTACTTTTTTTTTACCTTTTAGACGCACTGTTACCATATGGTAACATACCATTAAAATCACAATTTTATAAAAAAAAATAGTATAATTTTCTTCCATATTATGTTTATATATGTCCAATAGACATATAATATCCTATCAACTTTTTTTTCCCGTGAAAACCTAAAAGTGCGTTATAGAGGGTTAAATATTCCATAACATCCAAGTATTTAATGTTAATTAAGAAGGTAATGTTTATAATGTTTCAAGAAATGATGATCCTATTTGACTATTTGGAAGTCAACAAATATATATTCAGCTTCATGTAACCATAGTAACTAAAATCAAATAACCTAGGCGTCATAGGAATTTTAAAAAATAACACATAGATCTAAATATTTTTTTATAAATACTATATTAAAATTATTAAAATTATCAACATATGCAAAATAAAAATTTTAATTTTCAAATTTTGTTATTATTAAAAATAATAGAAAGCTTTTGCTCCATCAAGTGAAATAAGAATTATTTTAAATACATATTCTTTTCCTGTTAATATATTTTTATTACAAAATCAAATGGAATCACTGAAATGTCATCGACTACACTAAAACTAAAACATTATTTTTTACCCAATAACAATAAAATGTATCTTTGAATATTCTAAAGTGTATACACATTTTTAAAAATCATGATGCATATTTGAAGACTAAAACTATTTTACACTTTATTGTAGCACTTAATACAATTAAGTTGTTTTTATTAAGCATTTACTCTCAGTAATCATAATTGATCATTAATTATGTATATCGTAGTCATGGGCGTAGGTAAGGGGGGGGGCAAGGGGGGCATTTGCCCCCCCCCCTCTACATTTGAGAAAAAAGTTTTTAATTTATTAAATGTATTAATAAATGTTGTATTTTAGCTATTACAGCACTAATTTGTAAGTCTTATTAATTTCTAAGGCTTTTTTCAACCCGTATGTTATACTGAACTTGAATTTAATTGAAAATTGTACCTGTATGGCTTTGTCAGTTAAAATATAAAAAAAAGTTGGATTTTTTTGCCCCCCCCCTGGAAAAATTCCTAGCGACGCCCTTGATCGTAGTCGTTCATTTAAAATGAAACGACAATTAGTGCAGACTTACTCCAAGGAAGAAATTCACTTACTGACATTAACGTGAAAATCTTTTGATCGTATTCAACGTTGCATTTTATTTTTAACGGACTTAGTAGATAACTAACAGAAATAATAATGTTTTTTTAAAATCAATTATTTTTAAAAAATTGTAAAGGATATTAATAGTTGACAATTGACTATTCAGTTTTATGTATTTCCCATGCAGTTAATGAAAATGAAGTTAATCCACTAAAACTGCGTAATTTAATGTCACTGCTCTTTTCTCGTGCGGCTATACACTCAAATTGTTGATAATTAAAACAAATAAGAACTTCAATATATTTACTGTAAACTAAATTGTGTTACAATGACAATGATAATAATAATTTTTTGTTTCAAACTAAAACTAATTTTTCTACTTTTTCTATTTTAAGAATTCTTTGAAGAAATCAGGTTTGGTATCAAAAAACCTGAAAATATTGCACAACAATGGTAAATCGTTAATTTTATATAATTTTAAAGTAAATATGAGTGTTTTGTTAACTGTTTTAAAAGGTTTTTTTTTATTTCTTATTTGTTTTTTTAAAAAAAGATTTGGTTATATGATAAGAGTGAAATAGAGAGAGGGGGGGAGAGAGATTGAGACCACCATAGAAAGTTTGAGAGAATGAACACCGACATAAATAGTGACAGACAGATTAACAGAGAGAAAAAGGCGATGAGAGAGAGCAACACAAAAGCGGATTGACAAAAAGAATAAGTAAAAGAGAGAGAGAGAGAAAGTTGCAAAACATTAATTATTATTAATACTTAAAACAAAAGAAATATATTAGAAAAGTATCCTTTCAGAAAATTGCCGAGAGCACAGCCAATGTGAATTTAACACACATGACAGACAAACAGATGTCAAAGATGGCAGGTGTGACATGAAAGATAAATCAAGTCTTTTCTATGGTAATTATTTTTTTATTAACTTTTTCCTAGATATAAAAATATACAAAAGATAATTTAAAATATTTTATACTGTTGATAAAAAATAATAAAATGCAAGTTAATTCCATTTTAATGCCTAGCTTATAATACCAGTATTTACACATTGTATTTCTTACATAAATTATTGTCTAACACATCATCTCAGAAATTACTCTTTAAATCTATTGAAATTAAAGATTATACTTAACGAAATCTAGTTAAACAGAGACAAATAGCAAGAGAGACAGGTGTAAGACATGGATTAAAATGTACTTTCTTTGATGACCTTGTCAGGTACACATGAAACCCAGGTGTCAGAAGGAGGAGAAGCAGATCTACACAAACATCTTGTTGGCTGCAAGAAGAATCCAGGTCACACAAAGTTTATACCTGTCAACGATTTTAACATCAATTACCTGCCTGAAGGTTACCATGACAACATCCTAGTTAAGTACATAAAAGCTACAGCTGACCTCACTGTCAGGGTAGCTGTTACAAATGACCAGTACAGAAAGACCAGAGTTTTGGCAAAACACCAAACAACCATATGCATTTTATGACAAGAGAGGAAGTGACGTCATGAGAGTAGGGACTGGGGCAGTGAGGTATATAAACATTGAATACAACGATGGGAACTTGTCCATGTCACAAGTGTCAACACTCGGACACACCCAGCAAAGTGTGGGGGAAGGTAGGGATGGACACGGCCACACACGTGGTGTTTGATGACCTTGAGGCGAGACACACCACGTGTAGATTGTTCTATGATAGACAAGATAGTCCACTGGTCACTCTTCATGGCTGGACGGTGTATTATGCAAACATTGAGGAAGACAGGTGTCGGTTGAAATGTGTGACATGTGACGTAGATTTACTGAACAAACTGGACAAGATGGTGGATCACTGGGCTGATCTAAGGAAGAAAGTAAACAACAAATACAAGAGATGTGGAGACAAGTTGACATTGATAGTATCACATCCACATGGATGTCCTAAACAGATATCTGTAGGACACCTGATAGACAGGTACAAGGTGAATGTTTATAGGACCAAGTACACGTACACAACATGTACATGTCCAGGCAGTAGTGGGGCTCATGTCCACACACTGGGGTATGGTGGGCTGGTATGTCCACCACTGAGTATGGTGCTGGCTGGTTGTATGACCAACATGTCCACAGTGGGGTCAACTCTGAGGGAAGAAATTTTAGTGGCGCTGGTTGGGACAGAAGCTAATATCTATAATGTAAAAAATGATATTATAATATTGTATATACTTTATACAAACTTGTATCAACTGTTGATTGTTGTAATAGACAACACCCTCTACCACGCCCCATGTACACCACAACACCACGCCCCATGTGCGCCCTAACCACCAGTGTAGGCACACCACCTCCTACATTCCCATGTACTTATGAATTATTACTAGAAAATGTTTTTATTGTTTACATTTTGACTTGATACAAACTGGTATCAAATGGACACTATTTTAATAAAGCTTGACCACTACCACATTTAATGCATCCCCCTCACTACCTTTGTCAGCACCCCCAACAACAAAGTCGGCACCCCTACCATCAGTGTCGGATCCCTTACCTTTAATTTACCCATTTCATGTACTTATAAACTGTTGATATCAAATAAATATTTTGTTTAAAAATCTATTTTTTAAAAACTTGTACCAAATGTTAATGACTATAAAATACAACACAGTTTATCACGCCCCATGTGCACCCCCAGTCTATCACGCACCATGTGCGCCCCCAGTCTATCACGCCCCATGTGCGCCCCTAGTCTATTACGCTTATGTGCGCCCCGTCTATCACGCCCCAGGTGTGCCCCCAGTCTATCACGCCCCATGTGCGCCCCCAATATCAGTCTATCACGCCCATGTGCGCCCCCAGTCTATCACGCCAAATGTGCGCCTCCAGTCTATCACGCCCATGTGCGCCCCCAATACCAGTCTATCACGCCCATGTGCGCCCCCAGTCTATCACGCCCCAGGTGTGCCCCCAGTCTATCACGCCCCATGTGCGCCCCCAATATCAGTCTGTCACGCCCATGTGCACCCCCAGTCTATCACGCCCCATGTTCGTCCCCAGTACAAGTATTTCGCCCCACCTCTTTCATTTTTTGTCAATAAAACATAGTCACATACAATGATTAATCTATGTTTTTAAAATAAATCAGCGACTATTTATATAACTTATATAAACTATTGTTTCTTGTCATTGAAAACAGCCATTTTAACGCCCCATGTGCACCCCAAGCTTAATTTTTGGCACCCCTATCTCCAACAATTCCATCTAAATGTATTAATAGCACTATATCTTTTGTTCTCTATTTATTACAGTAAGTTAATGTATTTATAGCAATATATCTTGTGTTCTCTATTTATTTCAGTAAGTTCTTATTCAAACTGTGACTAACTAAAATTAATCATGTTTTGAAAGATGTATTAGACTCTAATACATCAAATTATCACCACCAACAACACGCCTCATGTACACTCTCACCTTCCATATCGGCACACACACCACCAACAACATGCCTCATGTACACTCTCACCTTCTATATCGGCACACACACCACCAACAACACGCTTCATGTACACTCTCACCTTCCATATCGGCATACACACCACCAACCACACGCCTCATGTACACTCTCACATTCCATATCGGCACACACACCACCAACAACATGCTTCATGTACACTCTCACCTTCCATATCGGCACACACACCACCAACAACACGCCTCATGTACATTCTCACCTTCCATATCGGCACACACACCACCAACCACACGCCTCATGTACACTCTCACATTCCATATCGGCACACACACCACCAACAACATGCCCCATGTACACTCTCACCTTCCATATCAGCACTCACACCACCAACAACACGCCTCATGTACACTCTCACCTTCTATATCGTCACACACACAACACCTACAAAACGCCTCATGTACACTCACATCTTCCATATCGGCACACACATTACCAACAACACGCCTCATGTACACTTTCACCTTCCATATTGACACGTACACCACCAACAACACGCCTCATGTACACTCTCACCTTCCATATCGCACACACACCACCAACAACACGCCTCATGTACACTCTCATATTCCATATCGGCACACACATTACCAACAACACGCCTCATGTACACTTTCACCTTCCATATTGACACGTACACCACCAACAACATGCCTCATGTACACTCTCATCTTCCATATCGGCACACACACCACCAACAACACGCTTCATGTACACTCTCACCTTCCATATCGGCATACACACCACCAACAATACGCCTCATGTACTCTCTCATCTTCCATATCGGCAGACACATCACCAACAACACAGTATTTTAAACAGTTTATTTTATTGATTACCAATTTATTGTGTTTAATTTCCTAAGAAAAAAAATAATCAAGTAAAAATGAAGTGTTTGACTGTTTTTGTATTATTACTTTTGTGTGTTTTTGTTTATTTATAAATATATTTACAAAAACGAAAATGTTTGTTGATATGGAAACATGTGCGTGGTGTGGTCATATGCGGATGTGGGGTGTACATTATTGGGGTGTGTGGTAACATGTGGGTAGTGTGGTCATATGTAGGTTTGGGGTGTACATTATTGTGGTGTGTGGTAACATGTGGGTAGTGTGTTCATATGTAGATTTGGGGTGTACATTATTGTGGTGTGTGGTAACATATGGATGATATATCAATTTCTGGTTGAACCAGTTTTTTCGGTACATCAGTGTTGACAAACCTGTACTGTGATTGTTTCAGTGTGGGATATTTAAACAAATCAATCTTCTTATATCATCGATGAATGTGTCATCATATGGGGGACCTTATAAATGTGACATCATATTGCGGTTATAGAAAAGCATATGTCTTAATCCTAGTGGTTAGTAATTTTACATTATATGGATAAATCTAAAAGTGTCTGACACTGTTTGTGCTTCAATATTGAGGCTAATGGATACCCAACTTTATTATTTAAATAAAATCGTTATATGTGTTAAAAAAACAAAAAAAGGTGACGAAGTCAAAATAGAATACAAACAAAGTTTACATGGATATCTGTAACATCAGACATAAGTCTGCACAAAAAACTGTTATTTAATAAAGTCTATCACTACACTGATCTGATGAACTTTTAAAAACGTGTTAAAATTAAACTAATGCAACCAAAAGACGACTTTCTATACATTTATATATGCTATGAGCTAGAAGTGTCGAAACAATAATAAACAATTAATTTCAAAATTAGCATTAGTGGTGCATGACTTCTCATTAAAAACATGGTGCTTCTAGTTTTAACATTTGCTGTAACAGTTATCTTGCTTACATTCGAATAGTATACAAAAGTGCAAAATTCCAGTTTAAAATCTCAATTAAATGTCTAAGATATGTATACAATGGTTTAATACATTTACATTTACTCAAAAAATATATAAACGTTAACAACTTCCTACGTTCTACGAATCTCTTTATAAAACGTACAAAAAACGTAACATCATAATGTTATCACTAGTTTAAAAACAAGAGGATGGAAAACACAGTGGAAAGAAGTAATAATACATGATAAATTAAATTGAAATTGGAAAATACAACACATACACATTTTAATATAACACTTTGATAGACATAGGGATGGAAATTACTTTCCTTGTTTCATATGCAAGAAAAAAATTTATACAATTTCAAGTACTTTACTGGAGAATGCTGTGAATATAACATCGACATACATCAACTATATGTTGAGTACAAAACTGCATATGATAGCGTAAATAGGAATTACCTATGCAACGCACTACAGGAACTTGTGGTCCTACACAAATTAAATCAGCTCATTTATATCACAATGGCCAGCTCCAAAAGTAGAGTCAAGGTACAGGGAGATTACTCAAGGGAGTTCACAGTTGACCGTGGTCTCAGACAAGGAGACTCACTTTCATGTATGTTATTCAACATCACACTAGAGAAAATCATTAGAAACCTACATATCAGTTCAAGAGGGCAAACGAAAAAGAGGAAGACCCAAGAACAAAGACCATGAGGAACCTTTTATAGCAAACCACTACAGTACCTGGTATACGCTGATGATGTAGCGCTGATGGGTTGAAACCGTAATGACGCAGTTAAAGCTTTCAAGGAACTTGAAAATGCTTCTGCTTAAGCTGGTCTTGTTATAAACGAACAGAAAACAATATATATGATTATGTCACGAAACATATTTGCTGATGATACATCACTATACACAAACACAAATTTGAGAGAGGTGCTGCATTCAAGTATCTAGGGGTAAATATAAACGAACACAATAAGTTAATTTCGGCGGTGAAAGAAAGAGTAACAGCAGGCAACTGCTCCTACTTCAGCTTGTGAAAACTTCTAAGAAGCAAAAACCTCTCAAGGGGAACAAAGAAAATAATATACACCACAATTATAAAGCCGGTAGTAACGTACACTAGTGAGACTTGGACCCTGACCAGAAAGGCAGAGAACCTACTCAACATTTGGAGAAGAAAATCCTCCGGAAAATATACTGCCCTGTGATAGAAAATGATATCTGGAGAATTCGTACAAACCAATAACTATACCATCTGTACAAAGACCTTCCCATCGTCACAAGTATTAAAAAAGGAAGACTACGCTGGGCAGGACATGTTGAAAGGATGCCAGAGTGTAGAGCACCAAACATTATTTACAGGCAGACACCAAGGGGCAGACGACTCACTGGTCGCCCATGACTGAGGTGGATCGATGATATGGAAACGGATCTACAACAGCTGGGGGTTCGGGCATGGAGAAGGAAAGCTATCAATCGATCCCAATGGAAGGATGTGGTGGAGCAGGCCAGGGCCCTTCATGGGCTGTATTGCCCCTGATGATGATAATGATTGACAATCTTGTCTGAGATGTTGTTTACATCAAATAGACTTTTTCCCTGACGAACTTGATGTCCTTATAATTGAGTCAAAATTTTATCTGCATCTATTTCTGCTGACATTTGACAGCATCAACAAGTATTACTTAAAATTGTATCTGCATCTATTTCTACTGACATTTGACAGCATCAACAAGTATTACTTTAATGTGATTGTCTGATCTCAGATTCTTTAAAAAAAATATTGGTACTTCTCAAAAGTTGTTTTGCCAAAACAATATCATAACTTTTCCCCTGCATGAGTTTACTAATGAGATTGACATGAGATACTATATCATACCATAGCATGGCAGAACAATTAGAAAATAGAATAATTGTAGTTACGTAAGTAGTCAAGGTGCCTCGTCTCTTATTGAACTATCTATATAATTTTTGTCGTAAATTCTAAGCCATACACCCTATATTTGATAGGTTTTATATCTCAAAGACTTTCCTATATGGTGTCACTGCAAGGTTTTAATGTTAGTTCTTTAACGTTCCTTAAGAGAATTGGCCGTCTACAGGTCGATGAAAAAAATTAAGTACCATCTTTAGACAATATCAAAGAAGTTGGCTACTTCTAATGATAATTTTAACAACAAATTATGTTTGGTCTTACTTTAAAAAAAATATTAACAATTATTAATAATTTATAAACTTATTGTTAGTGATGTTAACAATTAATTTAAATGTAATCGTTAACTTTTGAGAAATTTACGATTAATTAATCGTTTAATTCGATGAAAGCCAAAAATTTAAATTCATTGTGTCATAAGTGACATTTATTAAATGTACTTGTCGAAAATCGAAATAACACTGGAATGTCTTCTTTACATGACATATTTTAAACAACAATGCAAACAGACAAATGTATTGAAATTATTTGGTTCAAGTGATGAGCGGGTCTTATTGACAATATAACCAGCCGAGCTGAACAATCATTCACATAGCTTTAGATTGTCTCAGCTGAAGTTTCCGCTACTGTAGTGGATGTTTGTTTTGTAGGTGCTATGTAAGCGAAGTTTTAGAACCATGATAGCAATGTTCCCCTTAAGCAGCGCGGCTGCGCATAAATTTGACCGACGTCACGCAGGAGTTTAGATTCACCGCGCAGCAAATTTTGTAAAATATTGCACACAAAAATGGACGTTGTCAACTTTGCACACGAGTTTGTTGTTTTAAAACTTTGCACACGGTCCAATGAAGCTTAGACCTATAGGGAACATTGCATGGTAGGCAAACGATTTCTCTCAATGGACACAAAAGCCTTTATCAACATTTTGAACATTCACGTCAAGCAATTGTTTAAAACCAAAATGTTCGTGTAATCGTCGGAAATTACTTTATATTCATCGTCCTTAATAGTTTACTTTTTTACTTCCAGTACATTTATAAGTGTTTGGTCGATTAATCGTTAAAAATTGTTAATCGTTAAAAATTGTTAGCGATTATTCGATACATTTAATCGCTAATATCCGCAGCCCTACTTATTTTACATTTTACAACTTTAAATATAAATTTGATATTCTCATTTATTTTAAAAAGTACTTGATTAAATTTTTCTTTTTAAAAAAATTGCTTTGTATTTTTTTTCGAACATATTTATTTAACTAGTGTATCCCCCTTCAAAAATAACGAAAATTTTCAAAATAAATACACATCAGATTAAAAAAAAATAATGTAATACAGAACTTTCGATTATTTTATTTATTTTTATTTTATTAATTTATTTCCCTATTTAACAACTAGGTTGTGCTGCGGCGCCGTGGCGCCTGCGGCGCCCACTTTTTTCAAATGGCCAACTAACTTATCCTTGTTTGCTAAATACTTAATATTGAACATACTGAAATTTACACAAAGTATTTTATAATATGGATTGTAGGGCGCCTACGGCGCTCACTGCAGCTGTGGGGCGCCTACGGCGCCTACCCTTTTTTGTCAAAAGCCCAAGTAACTTATCATTTTTTGATAAATACGAAATATCAAACTTGCTGAAATGTACACAAAGTATTTTATAATTATAAACCATCAAATTATATTTTTACATCGTTCCCTTTTCAAAAATTAAAATATAGCTAAAACAATGATTTCATAATATAATATATTTTTTTTACAGTGCGTCTTTAATTTACAGTTATTTTGCACACCTTTTTGCGCGCCTTTCAATGCACACCTTGTATTAAAATATAAGCTCAAAAATGACGTTATAGCGTTCCACATCCTTCCAGCCAGCCAGTCAGCCAGTGACTTGGGCTATTATATAATAATAGGGGTTGTAGGGCGCCTACGGCACCCACTCTTTTCTTTTTGTCAAAAGCCCAAATAACTTATCCTTGTTTCATGAACACGAAATATTAAACTTCATGAAATGTATACAAAATATTTTCTTATATTATAAATGTTGATTTCTGGCGCTTCATCACCTGCATCAGCGGCGCGTGCAGCTTCTCGTGCTTCGACATCTCTAATAGATTTAAAAGTCTGAGCCAAACGATTGTGTTGATGACAAAATCGATCGATTTGATCTAGTATTTCCCGCTTACAGTTCTCAGCGTAGTGTCCTTCTCTTACGTCTGTAGCCTGGGTACTGTCGACAACATAGAGCTGGGCAAATTGTGGTGCTTGGGCATTGACTGGATGTAGATGTGACGTACGATGGTACGTTTGTCCGTGAATCGTGAATATGTACGGGCCTCTCCCTGGTAAGTCCATGATATTAGCACCCAATGAGGCAAACGAAATTGCGCTGTTATACGATCGGATGTTGTCACGAAAATGTTTGAAATTGGGATGATTAAGTTCTGATAAAAGTTGTCTAAGGAACTCGGGATACTCAACGACGTCTCCATTGATGTCTTGCGGCTTAGGTAGCATAACCTTTTCTTTGCGACAGCACGACGTGAATAGGCCATCTGATGGACGCTCACCCTCAAAATGCTTCGCCCCACAATACTGACAATTTAGAGCTTGCCCACCAAACTGTCCAGAATCATGTTGAACAGTGTTGCTAACGTTGAAATTGGTTGCTTCTCGACGAAGAGCCTCATTCAGACGCTCTCTATGTTGTTGCTGAGAGGCAGCTTTGGCAAGCCGATGGGCTCGAAGCTGAGCTGAAGACATGTGTGAAACGAGTTGATGTTAAGATGCAGCGTTGGCCGCTCGATAGGCTTGAAGCTGAGGTGAAGACTTGTTTGTAACGCGTTGCGGTTCAGATGCAGCTTTTGCCACTCGATGGGCTTGAAGCTGAGGTGAAGACATGTTTGTAACGCGTTGATGTTCAGATGCAGCTTTTGCCACTCGATAGGCTTGAAGCTGAGCTGAAGACATGTGTGAAACGCGTTGATATTCAGATGCAGCTTTGGCCACTCGATGGGCTTGTAACAAAGCAGGGGACAAGCTTCTCAGGCGTGTCTTTTGCGACTTATTATTTTTTGCGCGAATTTCTTCAACTGATTCGGGCTTTTGCTTTGCACGCCATCTATCTTTACGTTCCTTAGCTTTACGTCGTTTTCTGGTGACAGGGTCTTCATCCACCTCCATCATAATCTGTTTTAAACAAATTGCTTCATAATTATATCTATCAACGATACATTTCTCCATAACATCTCACAAATTGATTACTGTTCGTCCTAAATAGCAAAGATAAAACTACAAATGATAAGCAAATGATTAATACCCACTTGAACACCACGCTTCCAGAATAAATTAATTATATAATCTAATGTACACAAAGTATTTTATTTATTACGATTAATAAACACAAAATGTTGTCTACTTCAACACAATAGCAACGATAAAAATAAAGCTACAAATGATAAGCATATGATTAATACCCACTTGAACACTGCAAATTCTACCACGCAATCGTTAAAAATAAAGTAATTGTCTAATCTAATGTACACAAAATGGTGTCTATGTTGTCTACATCAACACACATGCTGAAATCACAGGTGTGGGTGTTGTTTCGGTAATTGGCGTTCTATTTTATTTATAAATCATTTTGCGCACCGATGCACACCTTGTATTTTAAAATATAAGATCAAGCAATGACGTCATATTAAATATTTTTACAGCGCTAATCACCACACGATTTTTCAACTGCTATAGACTGTTGTACTTCGTTCCTCAGCGTTCCACATCCATCCAGCCACCCAGTGAGTGACTTGGGCTTTTATATTATATATATTTTATGCGGACGTTCGAATAGGGTTAATTTTGGTGCAGAAATTTGGTGCGCTGCTTTCTAAAATTAGTAGCGTCACGGACAGACATGACAGACAGACGTGACATATATTTAAAATTATGTATATTGATGTTAAAAATACTCCTTTACAAAGAATCTAACTTTCAGTTTAAATTTATTTAATTTAGTTTTTCTTCAAATTTTAAATTATTTTCATTTTCAACACAATGTTCTGGTTCTAGTCATGTAATATACGAAAATCTTTCAGGAACTTAGATTAATTTAATTTTTTTAAAAATTGGTAAACTCTAATAAAATCAGAAAAAAATGATTAAGGAAAGTTGCTGATCAGATCCTGATATGTGTGCTTAAAGATAACCTGCTAAGAAATGTCAACTTTTCTTGCGCTACCTGTTAAGTATTTTGGCTCTATTGTCTAGGAGTATTAAATAATTACATATGGCTCTAGCCCCCAGTACTACAATACACGTAAGTACAAGTTAGAACTACACAACTACGTATAACTACTACTATATCTAAACACATACAAATAATGACGCGCAACACCTCTTTATACAAAAGAGATAATATTTAATACATTAAATAAATATATATATATATAAATACGACATAGAATATATTTAGCAACATATATGGTTGGACAATACACTACATAAGATAAACGACTGAATCTAACAATGATTCGCGTTTGACCCAACTCCCCTCTGGTCAAACGGGTGTGGCCAATGGATGAGTGACTGTTACTTCTACGTCACTGTCTCTATCTGCTCCGCAGTCAGGCGTAGCGTCTCCCAATTTGGTTGGGCAATTCTCTTCCGGAGGTCAGTCCGGGGTCAAGACTCAGCTATGTGGAATGATTGACAGTCTGCTTGGTCTGCTAACAGGGATGAGCGTCTTCCACAGTGGTTCTCACGTTTAGAGATGTGGTCGCCTTGTCCCCTTCTTCAAAGCAGCACGTCTCCTGTCTGGTCTGCTATCGGTTAGCTTGCCTAACCGCTATTCTCCGCTATGACCTACTATACTAGCTGAAGACAATAAAAATAGTGCATACCTTAACTAACAATCAATAATCAATATAGTTAAGGATAAAAGCATTTAACTATATACAAAAAACATTTCAACTGCTATTACTAAGTACTCAACCTGGGAACAAACTTCTCAGCTAGGCTCCTCTAATCGAACATTCTAACACCTCAGAACTCAATCTTATGGTGGTCTGTGACTGTGATCTTCTGAGAGAGAGAGGACGCCTTAGGGTTTTGCTGGGGTATATATTGGGCTGCTCACCGCGTGGGTGGTGACCCGCTGTTCTAGATTCCTAACCGTTACTATTGGCTATTCAACTGGGAGGCATGGGTCAGCGTGCAACTCTTAATTTGATTGGTCAGCCCTCATGTACCAATTCGTTTGCACGTGCTCGCATGCATACATTCAGGCGTCATCAGGCACCTGACACGTGATCACATGTGACTTAAGTAGTTGTAGCGTCCTAATAAATTTTCCATGACCCATCAGATTATTCCAAAATCTTTGTCCACTCAAGGTCAGCGTCTGAACCCCTTTCCCCCAATGGTTCTAAACTGAATGAGATTCTCAAACCATTATTAAGGTACTTAACACTCCCCCCCTCTTACTCTTTGACAATACTTGTATTGTCACATATAACATTACAAGTTGAGTAATAAAAAGTCTAATTTCAAATGTTACATAGTAATTCTAATTATATGGTCAGGAAACATCATACAAGTTCAAAAAGATTATAAATCCTAACAAAACCCAATTCAATGTCACACAAGACAATATCAAACATCTAAAATTCATAAAATGCCAATGCAACACACCATGTGTATCAAATACATATAAGCAATTATTACAACATTACTAACTCTCTAAATCATCAAGTCTTAACTAGTAGTTATAAAATTTTTAACATTATACTATTTATCTGCAATGAAAAAATATAACAAATCATTTTGATATCCAAGCTTTCATTTTCAAGGTTAGAAAACAATAAACCATTTTAAAGCATCATATACTTATAAATATCATCAAATTCAAAGTATGCATCATAAATGTCAAATCATCAATTTGATACATCAATAATTATTCTCGTAAATAAAAACATATGATAAACATTGTATAGCAATGACAGATGACATCTTTTTCAATTACAAAACATGAGAGCTCATAGCAATCATAAAAATAGGTAAATATTATGTGTCTTTAAAATCATCTTCATTAAGTACATAGCTCTTATACAAAACTAAAAGCATGTTCATAAAATTTAACCATTATACAAATGAGTAAACATAATCAAAATCTTCAAGCATGATAAACAATATGTTCTCAAAAACATTAACTCACAAACGCCAGTGACAATTTCAGTAAAGCAAAAATTCTGAAACACAAATAAAGTTTCAAAGTATCAAAACACAATTAAAATTTCAAAGTATTCATAAACATCCATCTACATTTTCAAAGCATAAATAACACATTATAGTGCTAACAATCAAATAAAACAAAACAATCCTGAAAAATAAATCTGTTCATAATATTCATAAATATCCATCTACATTTTCAAAAGCGAAAATTGCCTGAAAAACAACAAAGTATTTAACTCATTTTAAACATTATTAAATTCCATGTGTTTACCACATATTAGTTATCAAACTTTCATAAAGTAACTAAACTAAAGCCAAATTTTCTGAAAAACAACCAAGTTTTCAAAGTATAACAAATACATAGGTTTCAAAGTGCACACAAATCATTTATCAAATATCAATGTGCTTATTAAACAAAAAGATTCCACAAATAACGAGAGTTCAAAGTATTAAAAAAAATAGATGAGTATAATACTCAAATCATATTTCTAAAGTCATAAAAAATCATAAAAAATCATAAATGCTCAGTGAATATTTTCAGAACTGAAAACAAAATCAAATCTTTAAAGTTAAAAACAAAATCATAGTCAAACTCATAGTTGATCAAAATTCCAGTTCAGATACATGTACACAGTCCAGTTTAACAGTCGGTCCTGTGCCGTCAGGTACTTACAACAGGTTCAACAAGTTTTCTCCCCTGCCCCTGCTCTTAAGACAAAACGTGCCAATCCCCGTTCGAGGCATATCTATGGTTGGAGAAAAATTTTCATGAACGTTTAAATCCGAAATAGTTTCTAGCAGAAAAGTTTTCCATGTCAGCATACTCTTACAATTAACAGGCCACCCATATCTAACAGTTGGCTTACCTGTTAGCCTATGGTTCTTCGTGGCTACTGTACGTCTGACTTGCAACTTCATAAGTACTGCGGGCGGCACAAAATTGTAACTCAAATTGAACTTACTCACCCTCTCACATTTAATATTCACATCTCTTAACTGCTGGATCTGTCTTTTCCTACTAGTCATACCAACATCAGTTTTAGTCTGTTTTAGACTAATACAATTATCAAGAAAGTCAACATTCTCGTGGCTTTCTGGTATAAACTCATTTCTTACCATTTCATCAATGCCTAAGCATATATCCTTTACTACAAGACACTCTTGTTTTGATATACTAAATTCTCTTTTTACCTTCGACCAACTTGACTCATCAATGGTCATATCTGATTTGTATATATCCATCACGTGATCCTCACATGTGATGACCTTCGGCGAAGCGTCACTCACTGTGGTCACTTCCCTTTCTTTTGTCTCCTTTACGTTAACCGTAACGGTCGCTCCCGTTAACTGTTGCGCGCTTTGTTTGCCCTTCTCACAAAGACGCCAATTTGCTCCATCGGTCACGGTTACTTCACCTTGACCCCCCTCCGTCTTGCTCATCTTCACGCTGGCCGTGGCTTGCCTGAGCCGTTTGTCTTTGATGTCCACCGCTTCTGCCCTACCGTCATCTCCCCTCGCTGCGGGTAACCTTGAGTTGGTGTTGTCTGTCTTTGTTTGTGTAACAACGTCTAACGCCTTAGTCTTAAGTAAAAGCGTGACCTTTTCACTTGTAGATCTGTTAGCGTGCCTCTCTTTCTTTGTCATGCTTGACCCATTTTGGTCATCGTTATTGGCCAAGGTCAACATTTCTTCTTCAGGTTCTTCATTCTTATCTATTTTACTAAGACTTTCTATTTCTTTGTCAAATTTGTACAAAGCAATTTTTAACTCACGTTTTTCTTTTTTGTTTCTAACTGTACATCATTGATTTCTTTATCAATTTTTTGATTACCTATCCTAATTTTCTCTTCTGTATTTAACGTTGCCTGTTTCATTTCTTCTTGTAACATCAAAATGTCTTCCAATGATAATTTTTCTTGACGTATTTTTGTTTGCACCCCATCTAGTTTACTCATATGTTCTTGATGAATCTCTGTAGATACTTTACGTTTTTCATCCAACAACATACTTATTTTGTCAAATAAGATTGATATTTCTTTCTGAACTTCTTGGTCAAACAAATACCGTTGAATATAAATTTTTACTTGTTCCTCTTCAAGACCTATTGCTAATGCTTCATCTCTGAGATCTTTTTCAGTTTTTATTGCATCCATGGTAAATTGTCGGAAGAGAACAAACCCTCTAAGAGTGCCACTAATATGATAGAAACACAAAATAGCAGGTCACAATGCGTAACAAAAAGACACCACAAACTGCTAAGAAATACTAACCTATATATTACTAGTTGTAGTCGAGAAAAATGTAATAGGAGTCCCCAACGAAATTACATTAACGTTCTTACGGGCATACGAACTCAGATTACATTACTCTTGCATATTCTAAACATAAACATATAACACATATAGCCCTATTCTAAGAACTTAGCAAATACAAGTGGCTCTGTTAAATTGTAAACAGTACGGACAATAACAAACTTTCCTTACCTTCCCCCTATGAATTGTTTCCCCTGTTTGCCTAACGCTCGTGGCCCTGGGCGAGGTTGAACTCTTGAACCTGCTGGGTCCTGGTCCGTCTGCTGTTGGTCGTGTTACGTAATATTGGCACCTCTAGTCTCTATCCTCACTCACAGCAGTGTTTTCAGTGTTTGTTCTGGATTTTAAAATGTGAACATGAATTAATTGATGAATAAAAATATTTTACACCATTCAAACTTATCCTGTAATAAAATAAATTATAATGCTACAATTCAACTAACAATAATAGTTACGCTAATAGTCCCTAAGGTCCACAAGCCCTAAAACAATTTTGCTAAGGACGAGGCCCCACTGTTAAGTATTTTGGCTCTATTGTCTAGGAGTATTAAATAATTACATATGGCTCTAGCCCCCAGTACTACAATACACGTAAGTACAAGTTAGAACTACACAACTACGTATAACTACTACTATATCTAAACACATACAAATAATGACGCGCAACACCTCTTTATACAAAAAGAGATAATATTTAATACATTAAATAAAATATATATATAAATACGACATAGAATATATTTAGCAACATATATGGTTGGACAATACACTACATAAGATAAACGACTGAATCTAACAATGATTCGCGTTTGACCCAACTCCCCTCTGGTCAAACGGGTGTGGCCAATGGATGAGTGACTGTTACTTCTACGTCACTGTCTCTATCTGCTCCGCAGTCAGGCGTAGCGTCTCCCAATTTGGTTGGGCAATTCTCTTCCGGAGGTCAGTCCGGGGTCAAGACTCAGCTATGTGGAATGATTGACAGTCTGCTTGGTCTGCTAACAGGGATGAGCGTCTTCCACAGTGGTTCTCACGTTTAGAGATGTGGTCGCCTTGTCCCCTTCTTCAAAGCAGCACGTCTCCTGTCTGGTCTGCTATCGGTTAGCTTGCCTAACCGCTATTCTCCGCTATGACCTACTATACTAGCTGAAGACAATAAAAATAGTGCATACCTTAACTAACAATCAATAATCAATATAGTTAAGGATAAAAGCATTTAACTATATACAAAAAACATTTCAACTGCTATTACTAAGTACTCAACCTGGGAACAAACTTCTCAGCTAGGCTCCTCTAATCGAACATTCTAACACCTCAGAACTCAATCTTATGGTGGTCTGTGACTGTGATCTTCTGAGAGAGAGAGGACGCCTTAGGGTTTTGCTGGGGTATATATTGGGCTGCTCACCGCGTGGGTGGTGACCCGCTGTTCTAGATTCCTAACCGTTACTATTGGCTATTCAACTGGGTGGCATGGGTCAGCGTGCAACTCTTAATTTGATTGTTCAGCCCTCATGTACCAATTCGTTTGCACGTGCTCGCATGCATACATTCAGGCGTCATCAGGCACCTGACACGTGATCACATGTGACTTAAGTAGTTGTAGCGTCCTAATAAATTTTCCATGACCCATCAGATTATTCCAAAATCTTTGTCCACTCAAGGTCAGCGTCTGAACCCCTTTCCCCCAATGGTTCTAAACTGAATGAGATTCTCAAACCATTATTAAGGTACTTAACACTACCCATATGGAATTTTTCAATTTTCCAGATAGTAACAATATTTTAATGTTGAACAAGTTAAGGCGTTTTGAGTGGTGCTGACAGTCTTACAAAATTGACCTAATTTTTGCTTTTCAAACTTAATGTATTATGAATTTCAATATAATATGACAAGTGTTTTTTGTTTTTTTTTCTTAAAGCCAATGACTTTATAGAGGTTAAAAAAAGAAATTTTTTTTTAGAGTACACAAGTTATTTTATTATTATTTTTTTATTATTATTATTATTTTAAATCGTTTTATTTTTTTTTGTTACAGATTTTCGCAAAATAATTACTAAGAAGAAATTATAACACATAAAATGTGATAACTTGATTTTTAAGTAAGATGCAGATATAAACTAGGTATCATTAAATTAGATAAAATAAGCCCTTTCTAATAATATAAGTGACATAATTATATCTCAATTTTGATTTTTTTTTGTTTTTGTTTGGTTTGTTTGTTTGTTTGTTTTTAAAAAAAAATAAATTACATACCTCAAATAATGGACTAAATTCTGATATTCACAAAGTAAATATATATGCAGATAGCGAGAACCGCAAATGTATATATAATGTTTGTTTGGTATTGATCAACAGTTGAATATGTAGTTTTAGATCAGTGGTTCCCAAAGTGGTCCGTACGGACCCCAGGGGTCCCTGGTACCATTCAGGGGGTCCGTGGAGAATTAAAATTGATTTGGGGGTCCCTGAACAACATCAGGGGGTCCGCGGAAGGTTTAATATAAAATAATAAAACTGTGATAAATTTTTATTATTATGGAAGTTAAAATAAATTATAAATAAAAAATTATATTTTCAATTGATTCAATTCAAACTTAGGTGCTATCAGTCATGGAGTACAATTTTGTTTTACCTAGAAAAGGTAGTAGAACTGTGGTAATTTCTACAACTATAATCAATCAAAATACTTGGTTTGTGGAAAGGTCTAGCTTGATGCGTAAGAAATGCGGAATTCCAATAAGTAGGTCAGAAAAATACAAGTTTTTAACTTGAATCTACGAGGGTTGCAAGGTAGGGTATTTTTCGACATGCCAGGAAGTTATATTTATCTAAATTGTATCCTATCAAATATTTTTTCCATAGAATTTTGCTGTAGCATTCCATTGAAAATGTTAATTATTATTAACAGTGGTTTGTTACAAAAGATAAGAGTGAGAGAATGCGTGAGCCTAGGGCTGGATTTAGACTTGATTGGGCCCTAAGCTATTTGAGATGAAGGGGCCCTTTGAAATCCAGATATTCTATGTCAGTGCCAAATCTGGAAAAACGTTCCGGGAGCCTCCAAGAAGGCGGGGACCCTAAGCTATAGCTTGTTTAGCAAATAGGTAATCCAGCACTGAATTAGCCGAAAAAACTATGCCGACAATACAATTTTGTTGAATATTTGAAGTATGGCTAAATTTTGGAAACAGATGCGAAAGGAGAAACGTTATTAACTGAATTTAAAAGATGTTTTCAAGTTAAAGCGATACCTTTGACTTTCTTGCATACTTAAAACAAGCTGAAGGGAATGTATTTTTAGCACATTGTACCATCATCGACATCATTTATTCGCAAAAAACTTAGAAGAATTTGTATGGATGACTAGATAATGTCATTAGAGCAGTTTAAAAAATCAGAAGGAAGGCCTTCAATGAGAGATTATTTACTCAACATTTTTTGTAAAATGAAGAAGACTATAATCGTTTACTTATTCACACATGAGTACGTTCGTTATCAAGTACTTATTTAAATCGATTAATGCTCTCTTTGATTTAGTGTTGGAATTCCTGGAAAACAAAGACAATGATTTGCGACACAATTAACACAAAAATGTCATATCCTTAATGAATGATTTATTTACCAATTTTAAATAAACTAATTTGAAACTACAAGTAAACCAATTAAATTTAATCAAAAGCATAATATCTGCGTTTGTTGCAAACCCTTTCTGTACAAACAAAATTTAGGAACAGGAGAACGTTCTCAGTTTCAAAATCTTTCGAAATTGCAAAATAGAGACAAAGATTTGCTGGCCTACTGTAAAACTTAATAACTCTTCACGCAGACCTCAAAAAAAAGATTTGAAGACATTCTTCACTTGGATATTCCCGACTGAGTTTTGAACCCTTTTGCGCGTGGACTAGCTCAGATCCCAAACACAGATGAATCCATACTAATACTGGAGTAGCTTATTGAAATGAGGAACTTAAACCAATATTTGAACTAGGATACCATAAATTGAGGTTACAAAATCAGATCCCAAATTTACATCTTTCATTTTGGGTCACTCTACAGCCCAATTTTATAGCCCGCATTACGAGTTATTGTACAGAAGTTGTTGACTGCTTTACCGTCTTTCCATTGGGTAGAACAAAGATTCAGTGCCGCTGTGAACCTCATCATAAAAATCAGAAACTGATAAGAAATTGGTGCTCGTGGGGTTTTGCGGTTGCTACTCACAAACATAGAGAAAGGTCATAAATACACTATTAAAATCGCATCACATTTATCCAAGTTATTAATTTTTTTCCAATTTTATCTTAAACAAAAGTTATAATTGCAATAAATACTTCAACTAAATGTTGCTTTTTTGATTTTTTAAATTTTGTACTATGCATTTATGTAGTTGTTTCACTTGGTGGTCCGTGGGGAAGTTTTGACTATAAAAGGGGTCCGTGGGTCAAAAAAGTTTGGGAACCAATGATATGTACACTCAGACTGTTTACTTGTCTTCTGTTAACTTGCTTTGTGTTCAGTTGTTTTGTGTTCACTTGTCATGTGTTCACTTGTTTTGTGTTCACTTGTCTTGTGTTCACTTGTCTTGTGTTCACTAGTCTTGTGTTCACTTGTCTTGTGTTCACTTGTCTTGTGTTCACTTGTCTTGTGTTCACTTGTCTTTTGTTCACTTGTCATGTGTTCACTTGTCTTATGTTCACTTGTCTTGTGTTCACTTGTCATGTGTTCACTTGTCTTATGTTCACTTGTCTTGTGTTCACTTGTCTTGTGTTTAATTGTCATGTTTTCATTTGTCTTGTGTTCACTTGTCTTGCTTTCACTTGGCTTGTGTTCACTTGTCTTGTGTTCACTTGCCTTGTGTTCACTTGTTTTGTGTTCACTAGTCTTGTGTTCACTTGTCTTGTGTTCACTTGTCTTATGTTCACTTGTCTTGTGTTCACATGTCTTGTGTTTAATTGTCTTGTTTTCATTTGTCTTGTGTTCACTTGTCTTGTGTTCACTAGTCTTCTGTACAGATGTCATGTGTTCAGTTATCTGGGAAACTCTTGGGAATGTTGTTATTCATTGGAAGAAACTAAAACAATCACAGACGATTTTATTAAATGTTGTATTTCCTTACAACGGTTGGTTATAACATGAATTTCAAGAGTTCTACAAACTGAAAAAACTGAAAATATATCACGCAATACATATGTCAAGACATGTACAAGTCAAACAAATATATATCAAGTCATGTAAAGATCAGACAAAAGATAAAACAAGTCATGTACATATCGCACATTAAATGTAATAAGGAATGATCTTCTGAATGACAGTTTCATTAACAAAGTGGCAAGACCTACCAGCATAGTGGAGAACATTACTGTTAAAAACATAATGTTTTGTTTTTATCTTAACAGGCATTCAAAGCAACACTTTCGGGTGGTTCAACGCAGGTAAAACGGGGCGACTTTGAAGTACAATGTGGACTGTATGTGTGTTTGTGTGTCTTTGTGAGAGTTTTTACATGTGTCTGTTGGTGTTTATGACTTTTGGTGTGCTAAATCAACAAAACTAGATATTTTATTCGAAATTATTTCATACCACTAGGAATAATTCATTTAACCAATTAGAATATATAAAACTAACAATATAATTATAATATATAAAACTAACAATATAATTATAATGTATAAAACTAACAATATAATTAGAATATATAAAACAAACAATATAATTATAATGAGACAGTTTAAATATTACACTAGACACACTAACCTAATTTCACTAATTACATGTCAGTTCACTCATTTAAATTATGACGTCTACACTCAAACTGCTCTTGTCTAGATTAAAGGATATCACGCCATCTAGGAAACATGACATTATTTCTATGTGTTAACGCCCTGTAATTTAATGTAGACTAGTTCTTAGGCAAAAAAAAGGTGACCATGTTACTCCGCTACTTGACTCAATTCATTGGCTACCTATACAAGCCCGAATTGATTAAAAATTGTCTGTTCTCTGTCACAACTTCTTTTCTGACTCATGCCCTTCCTATCTTATTAAACTTTTATCGGTCTACATACCCACTCATCAGCTACGCTCTTCTGCGGACACACGCATTCTCTTTATTCCTAAGACACGCACAAAAACATTTGTTGAAAGGTTCTTTTTGTGCAGCCAAGCAATGGAATACTTTACCGTTACACATCCGTAGTATTCAAAAAACCAAGTCTTTCAAGACTGCAATTAAGACACATCTTTTCAAACTTTATTTTCCACATTAATCAAACAACTATTCTTTTAATGATTGACGTTGCTTTTTGTGTTATGTACTGTAATTAATGTGGTTGTTATGGCATGAATGCTAATCTATTAATTATATGTATGTTAATACCTACATGTAAAGCGCTGTGAGCCCAGTTCCTTACTGGGATACAGCGCTATATAAATTATCAATTTATTATTACTATTGTGCGACTTTCCAAAGACCGATACTGAAATATAATGGTAAAAAAGACCACGATGAACAGAATAAACTTACACATAATGCAGGATAATGCCACAACAGCATTAAATATGGTGTCTAACTTCACTATCGGTGAAGATCTGATCTTTTGAGTTTACTCATTTATGTTGTGTTAACATTGAGGCACATGTCCTTAACTTTTGTCTGTTTGAGGAGCTTTATGAGGAGATTGACACATGCGTGTCTTCTTTTGTATACATATATTAGATGGTCATTTGATGAAAATCCCTTACCAGAGTATTTGCATTACGAAAGTCCTTACTAAGATTTATCTCAGAAATCAATCACTGATGTCAACAAATTGCAACGTTTAAATATAAGCTATTACACTCATTTAATTGTGAGACATATTTTGGCAGCTCAACTAATTCATTCTGTAATAGATCATATAGAATGGGACTTACAGAAAGCTTTTAAATGCAAGCTTTACATTTTGTGTTTTAAGGTATTCTGACACTTCAGTGAAAAATGTCAACTATTTCCAAGTTTGCAGACAATTAGCTGTGTACAAAGCAACATTGGAATTGTGCGGACGATGAATCAAACGGCGTTTTTAGGGCTAGACTGACCATGAGCATTCATTCTACCAGTTGGTGCACGATCACTGGTCTTTGCTTTAAAGGAGTTCGAGCGCTACTACCCCTCTCCCTTATAAACAAAAAGAAGAAAAGAAGAACAAAAGGAAATGGAAAGTAATGTAATCGTTTCACATTCATAAAACCAGTTGAATCTAGCCTGTGTAAGCAAGCAAAATATCATCTTTGGATATTGCAAATGGCGAAAGCCTTAAATTACGCTTGCGACAAAATCACTACCATTGCTCTAGATCAATAGTCTCCAAACTTTTCTGCAGGCGGGCAGCACAACTGTCAAACAGCAGTTTGGGGGCCGACTACACACTAGTACTATAGGTCCAAATAAGAAAGAATATAAATATAGTTGTAGTTTTAAATTATATATTTAATATTATTATATTAATATTTAAGAAAATTATAATAATATTATTATGTTTTTAAAATTATTTATTAATACATTGATACGCTGCACATGAACACCTGTATTAGTGGGAATGGTGAAATCGTTTCATGGATGCAAAAAAAAAGATATTTCTGGTTTTATATTTGATGTCCTTAACATCAACAGTGACGTGAGATTATCATCAGACAAGTCAGTTCTTAAATTGTTCTTCACGTAAATCATCCTCGAAAATATCTGTTCGCACAAGTATGTTGTTCCAAAGATTGAAAGGTAACTTGATGACTTGATGCAAAAGCTTTGACATTAGGAAAGTCTTCCTTGGGCAAAAACTGGTAAAAACTCAAACGTCCGTCTTTGAACTTGTATCAAAGGATGTCATTTGCTTGCAAATCAATGACCTCCAGCTGCAGTTCAGCTGAGCATCTGACCAGATCTGATTTAAATGGATCTTGAAATAGCCTCACTTCTTCTGCCTTTGAATGCAAGTCAGAAAACCGCTTCCGAAACTGCAGCAGGAGGTCTTTGATGATCTCGCATGCAAATGATGTGGGGAACTCAGATGTTGCTTCAGCCATGAAGACCTTGCACTGCTGAAAGTGTGTCAAGTTGTTGGCCTGTACTTGTTCCAAATACAAGACATTTTAGATCTGAAGGCCTTTAAGTGATAGTATAGATCAGAAACTAGATTTTTTATCCTTGTAGTTTTAAAGTTTTGTGGTAAAATACAGGTAAAAATAGTATCTTTTTTGGAAATTAAAAGGTCTCCAGGGGCCAGATCAGAGGGCCTCGCGGGCCGTATGTGACCCAAGGGGCCGTAGTTTGGAGACACGTCTTCTAGATTAATGTCATGGGAAACAATGGTACGATTTAAAGTCTCCCTTTTGAAGACATTGTCTTCTGATTACCCCAATATGGAACCGTATTGATAGAATAATATGTGAGTTCTCAAGACCTAGCATTCTAGTCAGTTAAAAATTAATGTTAAATTACTTCATAACAACTTTCTATGTAGGGTAATTGAATTTAATTTTGAACACATTTTGAGTACAATAAAATTAAAATCATTAACAACTAGAAATATACCCGCTCCTTGTAGCGGGAGTGTGCTGACCCTGTTTCCCAAGTATTAGTTGCTGGTTATTACAATTTTTATTTGCCAAGTTAAATTTCAGATTCATCTTTTAGTAAAAATCTAATGGGAAACAGAGATATGCCTTTATAAGGGGAAAAATTTATATAATTAAATATCTTTAAGAAAAAAAAAGAGAGAGAAAAAAAAACAGACACACTTATTTAATTTTTACCATTTTACCGCGTGAGTTGTTTTCACTTAATGCAGTGCCTTTTAAGATTACCTTACTATTTAAAAGATATGATTTATTAAATAATGAATCTTGACGACCATAATAACTAAATTTACTATTTCATTCCCACTTGTACTAAATAAACATAACTGATAGGTTTTCCGAAAGAGCTCTACCACCCTCGTCACTCAAAAATTTCATATATAATTACGACACTGCATTGTAACACAATTGTAAAGTAATACAATATTTGTAACCGCGATATGAGATAAATGACATATGGCACTTACCCATAAAACGGCAAAGGCTACACAACTCATAGAACCAATAAATAAAATTATAAATGTACTTTCTAAAATACTTTAAAAAAAACAAAAGCATTCGTATTAAAATGATATCAAGAAAATGTGCACACCATATTTCACAATAAAAGTTTATAGAAAGCTGGGCGCATAAAACAAAATCTTGTTATAAAGTAAATGTAATGGACCAAAATAACTCTAAATTTTGACGTTTTCATAGTTTTTTTAACAGGGAAAAAATATTTTAAAAATGTAATGTCTATATTTACGATTTATATTTACGGTTTTTATGCAATGTGTACAATTTAAAAAATGAATCATTTTTTCCCCTATTTCTGATGAGGCATCATATTATGTAAATTATATCCAATACACACACACCAGATTTTGTTTCTGAAAAAAAAATATATATCCACATTAAAAAAATAAATATTCAACCGACTGTAATTAAGCGCATATGAAAAATGATTAAAAAGCCACTTTAGAAATGGCCTATATTATTCCGACTTCTAAGAATTGGACATAACATGTTCAATTCGCAATTCATATTAATTAAGCGTTTTCGGGATCACTTTATTAAATTTAGTCAACTTCTGTTAATACGTTCGGTAGCGAAAGTTTAAAAATGTATAGTGTATAGTGTATATATAGCTAATGTAAACATTTTTAAAGTGTAAGTTTATTTGACACAGGCCATCGCTTTCCACTTAAATTAAACTCGCTACATCTATGGTTTTTAATTAAATGTCGAGTTATGAATTATATTTTTAAAAATCGCAATTTCATTCACACATGTAAAATATGAATACAATACATCGTGGAAAAATTGAAATACAATAATTTAAACGCATATCTAATATATAAAGCTCAGTTTATGTTTGTATGTTTGTTTGTTTGTATCCATTAAAAAAGGCCACTGTTTTGTTGATATTTTTTCCAAAAGATCTCTACCACTGTCGTCACTAAAAAAGCTTATATATATTTACGACACTGCATCGTAACATAATTGTAATTAATATAGTATGTGCAAAAGCATCTATGAGATAAAGATAATACGGCACATATAGCGCCAATAAATTAAATTATAAATGTTATATATGAAATGTACTTTCTAAAATACTTGAAAGAAACTAAAGCAGTTGTATTAAAAAGAATTAAAGAAAATGTGCGCACCGTATTTAGACAATAATAATAAATTAAAATTATAGAAATATTCTGGCTTAATAATAATAAAAAGTCTGTTAATAACAACTGGACCAAAAATAACTCTACTTTTGTAATCATCATTATTCATAATACCCGTCGATTGTATGTGTGTATAGATGAAAAATATTTTTAGGTTATGTTAGGTGGCGCAGCGATCGATTTTGTATAAAAATATTAAATGGCGTCATAGTTTTATGCTTATATTTTAATTTTGAAAAGGCAACGATGTAAAAATAGGATTTGAGGATTTATAATTATTATGAAATACTTTGTGTACATTTCATCAAGTTTAATATTTCGTATTTATCAAACACGGATAAGTTACTTATGTTAATTATATATATTGATTCCCGTGGTCTGTATGGATTGCATAGAAATAATAAATGACGTCATTGTTTTGCTTATATTTTATTTTTTGAAAAGAAGCGTACACGAAAATGTGCGCACCGTAATTAGACAATAAAATATTTTTTGAGTGCGCACCGCTGAAAATAAAGCATTGGGGAACAAAAAAACTTCACCAAAAATAACCCGCTTTGAACGGAATTTGAACGTCCGCGTAAAGTTGTTCAATATAGAAATGAGGTTAAATTTTTCATTATTTGTCTCTGCATTTTCTGATTATTTAATTTACGCCATTCGGGCAAAAGGGTCAATTACAAAAAATAACTTAAAACCATCGCCGGGGTAAAAGTAACCGTCCTGCCAAATTTGGTCCCCGTCCGTCATTTGGTTTTTCCGTGGCTGTGTAACGAACAGAAAGTTGAAAAGTGAAACATACCGACGCAGATACAAACAACTGAGCTTTATATATATAGAGTTACAGTGTACATATTTAACGTCCCCCCGCGTTCCTGAGAGGTTTGCAGCAAAATTATTTAACGTTTCCAGGTCTGTGCCGAGAAAAAATTTTGGAACTGCTGGGTTAGATGAAGTGCCGTCACGGTCTAGTTGCTAGTTACAGAAAATTTACCAAGCGTGTCGGATTGGAACAGGAAGAATGCGTCTTTGAAATTAAATTGAATGTATGGACGATTTTGTTTCTTCTTTTCTTTAAACATGAAATTTTCAGCACTTAGTTTTTTGTTCATCGCAGTGCAGTGTTTTGGATAATTCTTATTATAACATCTGACGTGTATATTATAAACTATGAAAATAGTGCTGCCGGGGATTTTATAAACAATAAAGATAGTAATTCCGGGGATGTTATAAACTGTGAAGTTAGTATGGCCGGGGTATTTTTAAATGCGAAGGGAGTATGGCACGGGAAATCATAAACTATGTAGTTTATGGTCAAGTTGGCAAATATTGATCAATAAATCCTTTATTGTACTTATAAAAATGACGAGATTTCTGTCAAATTTAGTTTAAATACCACTCTTAAAGGTCGAGGGCCTAAAATGTAGTTTTTATCTCAAATGGGCTATATAGAAAGTCTTTAATCATCGGTTACTGAGATAATGGATGAATCTTGACCAATCATGATAAATTATAAAAAGAACTTGATAGCATATATAAACTATAATAAGTGATATAACTCTTTATAAACGATTTATTTTGCCAGGTGTCTTTTTTATGATTATTAACTATTAAGACGTTATTTTCCATTCTATTTACAAATATTGATAAGCATATCAATCATGATCCAGATGAAGATCAAAATAACTTGACACAAAAATGTTAAGTGTTTTATACTTTATGTATATATTTTAATACATGTCAATCCTAACACTATAACAAAATATTAACAAGTCCTTAGTACAAATCTTTTATATATAGCGCCTAAGCGCGTCCGTCAGTCAGTCAGTGTGAAGCCCCTAGGCGGGGTAACTCTTGATTTTTTTAAAATTGAAAATGTAGACATAAAGTTATAATAATTTTTGTTTCGAGATTAACAGAGCGTGTGGTGCTTCACGCCGTAAAATATTAAATGACTTGACGTCATTGTTTGAGTTTATATTTAAATTTTAATTTGTGAAAAGAGAACAATGTAAAAAGAGCAGTGCTTTATTTGATGTGATTGATTAATATTTTTTTAAACCCGAGCTACGTGTGTGAATAAGTATGTGTGCGAGTGTGTTCGTGTGTGTGTGTATGTGTCTGTGTGTATGTGTGCGTGTAAGTGTGTGTTTGTATGTGTGTGTGTAAGTGTGTGTGTGTATGTGTATGTTTGTATGTGTGCGTGTAAGTGTGTGTTTGTATGAGATGTGATCTAAATGTTATGAAACGGATGTGATGCCTCTGACACGACAATGTTAGATTATTTCTTCATTATTAAATGAGATTATTTTAGAACGATTGCTTTCATCAATTTCTACAAGTGGAAATAAAGATTGAGAAAAAACTTACCGGGTCTTTGTAATAAGAATATGGATTATGTTTACTTATAATATTCACTGGGTTAAGATTGGGGCTAATTGGCGGCACATTTATTTTTATATAGAGGTGAACTTTTTTAAAATTTTATAGGGTATTTAGTATTTTTATAATAATAATGTCATCAAAGTCTGGTGGAACTAATTTTATCTTAGCCACTGTTGACATTCTTTTAAGCATAACTTGGGGTGAACTTTTAGTTTAAATTTAAAGGTCAATCCTTGAAAAATAACTATAGAAAAATTTGAAAAAAATATATTTAAGGGCAGACGAATTATCAAACTTACATTGTAATATGTTTTTATACACCTACGTATATTATCGGTCGGAAGAAATTTTATACAGGCTATTAACAAAATTTAATTGCATAAAATACATTTATAAAAAGAAAAATGTACACCAAACCGCATTTGATGCATGTAACATGTTATTTGTTATAAAAAACAATGGCAAATCTTTGTTAGGTGTAATAGTATTTACCTTAGGTTTAACAAGTAGACGTATGATAAAGCTTACAGCAAAACAAACAACAACATATGTATGCTATTGCTAGAATAATGCGATGGCATGGTATGTGCTTCGGTTTATAACTGTTGAGTTGTCTATAGGTGCAAGTGTGTGTGGGGGTAGGTGGGCGGTGTGTTTTGGTTATTTCTATGTCTGCTAATGTTGCGCCTCTAACAAGACTACCAGTAGTTATATTCTTAAACCATTCATATGTTTTTGAAATTACGGCTTGACACTGTTTTCTTTATTGTAATATAATATCGGTTTTAGCATCAGAAATGTGTGTCTTCTGCAGAAACCAAATTATATTGCAAGCTGGTATGATTTTTTGATAAATCAGTCAACTTTATGCAGGTAATAACATTAAATTGCTTATAATTAAATTTATAAATAGAAAATGCACACGAAACGGTAAGTGATGCATGAAGCAAGGGATAAGTAAAGAAAATAATTTCATTGTTTGTTAGGTTGGATATTTATTTACCCCATGTGCTTAAATAGTATACGTGATTTTGTTTTTCTGGAACGATTGCTCCATAAACTACCCAAAAGAAATATATGGATTGAAAAAAAAATTCGGTACTGTTAAAGACGAAAATGGATTACATATAGGGGTTATATGCACGGGTGTAAGAGTGTAGTTATCAAATGGAACTGTAATTATAATATTTTTATATTGAGTGGCAACTTTCTGACATATTGAAATGTAATTTCATTTTTGGGGGCAGGAGTCAATAATGTCATGGGTGGTACAAACACTTTAGCTTAGCATCTATTTATATAATTTTCGCATAACTTAAATTAAACCAGCAGGGTAAATTTTAAGTCCAACCCTTGCGATTCAAAGTTTTTCCTATTAAACACAACAACAACAACCCATACTCAACTTACTTAAGCATCAATTGTCACATACACAATATCTGGCTCATTAAAAAAATATTCTGTTCGCTTGACTAAGGTCATGCTTAGACTGGAAATAGAAAGCGTTCTTTGGAGAGCATTTCCCATGACAAAAATAATCATAATAAGAGGAATTCAAGAGCTAACAAATGATGAATCATGCATCTAAAAATGAAAAATATATATCTATAACAATGCGGTTGCACGGAATACGCTTCAGGTAAAAACTGTACTGTTTTTAATGTGTAAATATATTTAGTGTAAAGAAATATCACGGGTAATAAGACTTATATGTAGGATCCAGATTCAGAATTTGTGGGTGTTCTTTTGAAAAATAAAAACACAAACAATAACTGATATTGAGACTAGATGTTATGATTTTTTAGAGCAATATTATAGAAAAAGAATAAAGTTTCGTATAAAGACTGATTTCAAAGCAAGATCATGCGGTTAACTAAATAGCAGTTTTCTTTTAAACTCTTTAAACTTCCGTGAACAAATTTTTTACTTAACCATTTTGATTTAAAATCAAATGACTGCATATTAAGTTTTATATATTAAGACCTTAACAAAAATGTCATTTTATAAGCTGAAAAAAGCTGCAATGCAGCTTTAATATAAACACACAGAAAAATTATCCGTTTATTTTAATGAAACAAGTATCTGCCAATTTAGTGCTTTGTTACTACTAGAAGAGAAAAAAGAACAAAGAGCCATTGAAAACGAGACAATAATTTATTAGAAGATCAATCGCTCAACATTTTTTGAAATGCAACAATGTTTTTATATTATTATTTACGTGAAAAGACAATATGACTTTTTAAACAAATAACCCTATTTTCCACCCTCCCCTAGGCATCAATATTCATATAAATATTATCTGGCTCAAAAATATCCTATTCGTCTAGAACTAATTTCATAATTACACTATAAAATGGAATGGCCGTTTTGGAGAGCTTTTTCCTAGAACCAAAAGAATCATATGGAAAGATATTGTTTTAATTTGATGGGTCATGTGGTAAGAAATTGATTATTAGATTATTGTATTTGTTAAGGACCTTTGTTATTCTGTAGAGTATATAGAGAAAAGCATACGTTATTGAAGAAGAAATACCAAAATTGATTTGTAATATTTAAATTCATTATAATTTCTATTTTCTCGACACACATATTCTGATTTTTATGAATATGTTGTTTGATTTACCACCATCCGAATTTCCGGATACCAATATGAAAATTTCTAAGGGTAATTTGAGACCCAAAATTGAAATATAGTCTTTTATATTGTGCTTACCCCGTAGCATAGCTCGGGCATTCAGCTCGTTTTAAAATATTAAAATGAGTCCCATTTTCCTTTTTTTATTGATTTATTCATTTCGTTATATTTTTTTTAATTTTTAAAAAACAATTTCTGCGTCTTGTTTATTTTACAAAATAATTCAGTTACTTGTTATTTGTGTTTCAAGACTTTTTTTTAAATTTTGTGTATTGACATTACATAGTATAGTATGCGTTACTTCCGGGCTACAATAATAACTAAATGACATTGTGTATGCCCATATTTAGTACACATAGAATTACATCTCCAACATCACAAACGTGTACGACAGAAGACTGCAGATTATAATTAAACTTGAGAAACTTGTTGTTTTTTTTCTCCTATCTCTCTTTTATTATGGCACACCTGTAGAGTATTCCCGCGCAATTTGCTGGAGTTAAATTCTTTAAAAATCCCCCTTAAGTAGCGCAGCTAGGGTCATCTGCGCCCGGGGACATGACACAAAGTCTTCGCCCCTTCTCGGGCCGACAGATTCTGGAGCTCACGTAGCCTCTAAGAAAATGTTGAAATGGTTTATATGGTTGATTTTCGAAGCATCTGGTATTTTAACGAAATAAAATACAGCCTACAGACAAATAATCCTCTATACTCTATACAATTCTAAACAATTTATTTGAAAAAGAAATACACTCTACTAATTATACATGACTGGAATAGTGTACAACAAATTGATACTCCTTGATTTGACTGCCGCAATCTCGTCAATCACTTTTTCAAAATTAATATTCTGAAATGTTTCTCTTTTGATGCTAAGCAGCTCAAGATCACTCAGAAGACCTTGTCCCATTGAAGGACGTAAATAAAACAAAATAGATTTATTTTGTTGACGGACCGCTCACAGCTTGCAATTGAAACAGCAATTGCTAGACATATTTGCATTGAAATGCGTAGATTCGAAAATACGTCATCTCCATATGAAACAATAAAACCAAAAAGATCCAAATGACTTTCCGATAGAACTTCAGTCCGGGTACTGAGAAGCATTTTGCAGTCTCTGATGTCTGTACACAATTCATGACAATTGACGCCAGTGTCGTAGAAATTTCCAAAATCTAAGCAATTTTGACGAAGTGTATCGAATATTGTCTCTGCGATAAGAGTTTTTACGTCTAGTAAAAATCCAAATTTGGTGTTTAGGTTTTTAGACGTAAAAACTGTATTGATATCTCCCGTTGGAGTCTATCAATTACGCTGTTCATATCATGTGCAATTTCTTCTTCTGCAGAAAGTCCTACATCTCTTGCTTATTCTCCAGGCATCCTCCGATATCGTCTAATCCTTCTGTATACCTCGATTCCCCAAGTTGTGCATCTTGTTTTTCGATTTTCAACCGCAAATTGGCTCAAATTATCACGAATGTTGACAAGTTCTTACTCCAACGATTCAAGATCACGTGCTGCTTCCTTGAAATTCATAGTAGGATCCTACAACCGTTTCTGGACACAATCAATTTCCCAAGTATGATGTACCAGAAATGTAAAAAAACACACACTATGAAGCTAAAGTTTAATATACATCACACAGGGCCGGCCTTGGGGAATTTGGTGGCCTTAAATGTAATTGAAACATAAAAAATAAACACGGAAAGAATAAAATGATACTTTTTTTAAAACCTACCTGTATTTATATCTAAATCAACAAATAACTGAAATTTATACAAAAATAAATGTGCAGTTGTCATAAACCTTTAACAAAATTCAATTTTTCGTGCTTTGATGGCAGCAAATTTTGCAAAAAATTGTGAATAATCGAGAGACTGGACGATATCTAGTTCGATGGATATCATTACCAGATTGTTTAGGCGTTCTTGTGTCATAGTCGTTCTTAAATAATTTTTTTAAAATTAATTTCAACTTGGAAACCCTTCTTTCCCCGATTCAACAGTAATCGGAATTGTCAATGCTATACGAAAGGCGATAGCGACATTTGGAACAGCAATATTCAAACCACGATCATAAATAAAACGTAAATAATCAAGAATCTAGAAAATATTGGAAAATATTTGCAATTCACTGCATAAATCATTCGTATCAATATCTGAACCAGACGCATCGGTGAGCGCAATATTCAAATCCATGCAAAATTTCATCAAATCGTTTTGGTCGAATTCTGCAATTTCGTTGATATTTTGCATAAATCCTAAAAGACCAAAATGATGTTACATTTGCTCCAAACATGCAGTCAATTATATAACTGCTTGATCTAACATAACCTTAAACAATTTCGCTCGATATTTTTCGTTTGAATCTATGCTTTCATAGTCGAACTGTTTGAGCACTTTCCTTAGTCTCAAGCTTGTAGCAGCTGGAAATATGATTCCATCTGGTTCCATCTCTAATTCTTGATCCCATACTCGGGCAGAAATTTGAGAGGATACAAATCCATATTCTTTGCATTATTTTTTGATGAAATGAGAAATATAACTAAAATGCTACCTCACTTTGGTGAGACCTGTACTAGAGTAGTCATCTTCTGTATGGGACCCATGCACAAAAGAAAGCATTGATAAACTAGAACAAATTCATAAAGAGCTGCCAGATTCATTATTGAAGGATATTCAAAACTGACAAGAATAACATCATTACCGGTAGTTAAATCCATTAAACCTTGAAACACTAGAGGATAGAAGAACCAAGAGTAAAGTAGTAATTATACACGAATCAATTAATTCTAATTTAGAAATACAACACAAAGATAACTTAATAAAACCCTCAGATAGACATAAGGATAAAAACACCTTTCTTATTCCGTATTCAAGCACAAACACATACAAATTCTCGTTCTTCCCGTCCTGATACCAACACAACACCATTAGCCACCATTAATATTCTTTTTCATAAATTAAGCTAAAAATGATAGTTAATTAAAATTTATAAATTAAAGAAATGCACAGGGAATGGCATTTGATGTATGAAGCAAGTGATTAGTGATGAAAGCAATGTCAATGTTTCTTAGGTGGAAGATTTATTTTCTTTCGGGGCTTAAATAGTTAATGTATGTTTTTTCTGGAACGATTGCTCCATAAACGGCCCCTAAGAAATAGATGGATTGAAAAAATATCGGTACTGCTAAAGATGAAAATGGATTATATATAGGAGTTAGATGCATGGACCTAAGAGTGTGGGGAATAAATGTAACAGTTATTTTTATATTAATTGGTAGCTTCCTGACCTTTTGAAATGTACCTTTCATTGGTGGAGGTAGGAGTCAATAATATCGTCCAACCCTGGCTGGCATAAGCACTATATCTTCGCAACTGTTTTTATACTTTATGCATAACTTAAACTAAACCAGAAGAGTAAATTTTAAGCCCAAATCGTGCGATTCAAAATGTTTCTTTGAAACAAATAAACCCCATATACACCTTCCTTAAGCATCAATATTCAAATAAATAATATCTGGCTAATTAAAAAAAAATCTATTCCTTTGAATAAGATTAGACTAGAAATAAAAATAATGAAAAACGTAATCCTAAGAAACGCTATTTGAGAGCTAACGAAAGCTAAAACATTCATTACAAATGGTTTTAACTGTACTGTTCTTTAAGGTGTACATATATTTAGTGTAAAGACATATCGTGGGTATTACGACTTATATATATATGTTCTAGCTTCAGAAAGTGCGTGCTCAAGCGAAAAATACACTAACAAGCAACGGACAAGGAGATAGAACAGCTTGGTTTTATTTGAGCAATATTAAGCAACGAGGATAAAGTTTTGTATACAGACTGATTTCAAATGCAGATCGTGTGGTTTGCTAAATGGAAATTTTCTTTTAAGCTGTATACACTTTCTAGAAAATAAAGTTTTTTAAAACTTTTGAGATGTAATATCAAATGCCAAAAATGTATGTTATATATTAAGGCAAAATATATAATTTTATAAGCTAAAGAAAGATACAATGAAAAAATGCTTAAAGATAAATACAAAGAAAAATAATCCGTTATTGTAGTGGAACAATTATATGCCATTTATTGCTTTGTTAATACTAGAAGAAAAAAGTGGGAAGTCATTTAAAATGACATAATAATTAATTAGAAAATCAATCTCATAGAATTAAAAAAAAACAAAAAAACATTTTTTTAATGTTATTATTCATGTGAAAAGAAATTTTGTCTTTTAAACCAATAAACCCTATTTGATCCCTTCACTAAGCATGAATATTCACATAAATATTATCTGGCTCAAACAATATCCTATTCGTCTTAAACTAATTTCATTCTTAAACTATAAGATAGAATAGTTTTTGAGAGCTTTTTCCAAGAACCAAAGGTATCATATGGAAATATAATTTTTAAATATTTTTGTTATTCATGTGAAAAGAAATTGAGCCTTGCCCATTAGATTTTTATAACTGTTAAGGACAAGGACCTATGATATTCTGGTGGAGCATATAGAGAAAAGCATGCCTTAGTAAAGCGCAAATACCAAAATTGATGGATAATATTTAAATTCATCATGCTTTCTATTATCTCGACACACATATCGTGATTTTTATATAAAAGGGGTTAGATTTATCACTACCCTAATCTCATGATGCATGTACGCTCATTTTCAAGGAGAATTAAGAGTCCCAAAACCAAATAAAGTTAGTTTTTAATTGTGCCTACCCCGTAGCGTAGCACGGCATTTCGCTCGTAATAAATATATT